>JAURVB010010549.1:0-24343 GCA_033002965.1 Piper betle
AACCGGATTTGGGGTGTTACAATAGCTAATCCCTTATATATATATATATATATATATATATATATTATATGAGCAACGACTCGTATATGGACCTAACCCAATTGGACTGCTGGATTATATAGATGGTGATTATTATTACTTCGTCATTTTAGATATAGATTTATGATTTAGATGAGTTTTGCTCATATAACTAATATGACTAATGACTTGTATAAGTGTTATATGTGTGTGTGTGTGTATCATATATATATATATATATATATATTCCAGAAAGCCGTTTTCCTGCGCTAGGGACAGGAAAAGTTTCTTGTCCCAAACTTTTATTTGAGCCATCAGATTACAAGGACGATCCAGATCTATTGGTTTTTTAAAAAATAAGCTAAACTTTGATCTGGGCTGTCCGATTACAAGGACGACCCAAATCCACTGAAAGGAGGTAGCCATCACCGTCACTGTCACCGCCCGCTCCAGGTTCTAGCCCGGCGGGCTAGGTGGGGGAGGGGGAGCTCGGCGGGGTTAAGCAGCGCGGCGGCGACAATAGGATTGGCTACAGGGGAGGGGGGGCCGTCCGCAGGCGAGGGATGGGGGAGCGTCTGCAACGGGGTAGAGAGTCGTTGCGGGCAAAGGACGGGGGAGCGACCTCGAGTGGGAGAGGGCGACCGCCTATGACATGGGTGGATTTGGACGGTGGGGTGGAAGAGGCAGCTAGCAACGGTGAGCCCATGGCAAATGGTACGGTGGCCGAGGGCCATATTTGTGGCTGCGCGGGATCTACTCCGGCATTGACCAATCAGCCCTCTGCTCCCTCTCCGCACCCCCCCCCCACCCCACCCCACCCAGACCCCGACTGTGTCCGTGAGCTCCTCTTCCGCCAAATCCTCTGACTCTAGTCCGCCTTCTCCATCCTCGAACACTGCCGCAAGCCCGTCATGGCCGAGATCGACGGTGTCGACGCTGTGAACCTTGCCACCTCTTGCGGCACCCGATACTACACCGCCCGCACTGCCTTCGTGGTGAAGGAGGTGGACCTTCTAGCCGGCAGGATGGGTACATGGGTTGTCGTCGCTGTCGCCGCCACCGGCGGTGGCGGGGAGAGGGTGACCAGTGGCTGGCATGGGGTGGAGGCAGCAGAAGAGGTCAACCGGCGGGGAGAAGAGCAGTGGCGGCGGCGTCATGGGAGGGGAGAAGGGTAGAATTTTTTTATCAAATCTACCCAGATTAGAGCTTAGGGCCCCTTGCTTAGAAAAATTTCCCATATATATATATATATATATATATATATATATATATATATATACACACACACACACACACATATATGATTTATGATAAAAAGCAACAAGAAAAGATAAACATGAAGTTGGATAATGCATGGGCGTCGTTGACCCCCCTTTAAACTCCCTTTATAGTTGCAAAAATCGGAATTGAGTGTTGAATCGGATTGGAAAGGAGTCATTGAATAAGATTGATTCGTCAAAAATCAAATAATAATCGGTTAAGTTGAATCAATCAAAATTGGTGGAGTTATATAACATATTAGGATGCGTTATAAGGTAGTTTTAGTGAGTTATTAGTTATATAATATATCATTATGATGTTATGATGTCTATTATATTTTATTTATTTTTTTCAAATTATTTTGGATTTGTTTAGATTTATTACAAAATAGTTATTATTTTTTATTCGTTTCATAGTCAATCAATTTTTATTTACTATATTGCCACCAACATCTTTTTCCCTCCCAACACTTTTCTTTCTTTGCCTATCTCCCCCCACCCCTCACCACTACCAACGTCACCCCCGGCTGTCGCACCACTGCTGATCAACGCCGTCGGTCACTGCCAACAAGTCGCCAAGTCGTTCCCCATATTTCTAACCGCCGCCCGGTCTCCACAATGCGAAGAAGGCCGTGAGTTCATGCCCTCCCGATATGATTCCGCTCCCGTTGTGCCATCTCGAGCACCACTAGCCACCCTGTCACCGCCGCCAACGTGCCGAAGATTTGGCCGTCCCTCCACTGTTGCGTGCTACCACTAAAATAATAAGCTAAAGGCCGCCGCTTGGGCAACTACTAGTTAGAGCTCCATTGCCCAACTCCGATTGCCATTCCCCCTACCATCGCCCGCCCCCCCCCCCCCCTTCGTCCCCCTCCTTGCCACTCGCCCTTGTTACCCGCCCCCTTCCCATGCCCTTCCTTAATCAGCTCAAATCGGTCAATTTACGAATCAGTTTTAATTTGGTTGAATCGGCTTAACTCGGCCAATTCAGGGACCGATTTTTTTAGGACCGATTTGTAACTGATTTAAATTGGCCAGCCCGGTCGATTTTTACAACTATGACCCCCCTTGGACCACATCAACTCCCGTTCAATGGGGGCTGGTCCATATTGGAGGCGTTACAGACCTCCTACCCGCGTCTTACCCTACGCCGTACCTCGCCACCCCAACCCCCGCCTGAATAAATAGTAAATACCCGTCTCAAATATACCCCGTTCCGTTCCGGGTAAACGCCGTTTTCCGACCACGCCCATTGCACCGCCCTCTTTGGACCGCCGAAGCCGACGGACCCGCCGCATTTCTCGCCCCTCGGCCGGCAGTCGGAGGCGGCGGCCGATCGGGCAGGTGCCGGTGGCCGGAGTGGCTGGGCCGCGGTTTCTCCTCCGGCGGCAGCGAGGTTGAAGCTTAGGTGCGTCGTCTTCGGATCGGCGATTGGTTTGTTCTCTTGCCGATTGGTTGTGTTTTGTTGCTAGTTATTTTGTTGTGTTGGGGGTGTGGGTTTGATCTGTTTGATTTGTGGGGTTTGATTGTTGTGTTTGATCTGATTTAGTCTGATTAGCTGGTTCGTTGATTGGAATCATTGATTTGTTTGCTACTTGTTTTGTTTGGAATTGAAAAGGGGGAATAAGGAGAGGAACAGAATTCGAAACCAATCTGGAATGAGAACGATAAATAGTAAATTAGTTGGAAAATGCGTATTTTTGGTGGAGGATGCCATACAAGGAGCAGTTGATTGTTATCTTGTCATCAATATAGATGTTTAGTGGTAGAACTGAATTTTTGGTACTTTTTTTTTCAATTTAGAACTAAAGCGGAAAAAACTTTTGAATCGATTGGGAATGAGGATGAATTGTACGCTGGATGTCATACTAAAGGTAGTAATTGACCATCTTGTAAAGGCACCCCAATATGACATCAACATAGACTGAGAGAACAACATTTTTTTATACATATCTCTCAGTATTAAACAGAGTTGTGCTTATTAAACCCGATGCAGAATAGAGATACGTTTACAATGTTTTGTGAAGAAGGCCATACCAGGGGTAGAAATTTAGGGAGACAACTGAATTTTTTGGTACCTCTTTTGTTTAGAATTATAGAGATAGTCGATGAAGACCTTTTAAATCGACCAGAGTGGATTTATAATCAATTGGTTGGGAAAAAATACATGTTTTGGTAGTTTTATGTTTGTGAAGGATGTCATAATAGGAGTAGTTAATTAGCTATCTTGTAAAGGTCCGGTTCCCCATTTTGGCATCAATATAGGCATTTTCTAAGCTGAATAAGCTATTTTGATTTTATTCCAAGAATTATGTGCAATCTTGGTTCTCTTTTCTATATGTGGCTTGTGAACAAAGTTGGTGCTGTCATCCCAGGATAATTTTCTTTGAAAATTTTTTATCTTGTTGATAATCGTTTATGAAATTCATATTTTCGAATTCTCTATTCTTAGTGTCTATATTAAGCCAGAAAGTATTTGATTAGCGAAATGATCTTTGTTGATGATACAAATTAACTGGACCAAAAGCTTAATTACTAGATGTCCCATCAATGAAAATATCATCTTTGAGCTGAAATTTTCCTTTGTTAAATTAAAATGTTCAGTTTCTGCAGGCTTATTAACATTTGCGACTATCTCTTCAGGTTAGGTTGTGAATACTTGTTGATAGGTCTTAAGAGTGGGAAAGAGTAGTCAATAAGTATATATTGCATGAAAGCTTTATAAGCTTGAGGACGAGGAAATCATTTAGTTATTGCTACTGGTAATGATGATCCGGTAACTACTTCCAAGTTTGGTGGAGGTTAAGATCATGATGGCTTTCCATTCAGATGAACAGACAGAAGATTATCTTTTTAAAATAGTCCTGATTGGAGATTCGGCTGTTGGGAAATCCAATTTGCTCGCAAGATTTGCCAGGAATGAGTTTTATCCTAATTCAAAGTCAACAATTGGAGTAGAATTTCAGACCCAGAAGATGGATATAGATGGCAAGGAAGTTAAAGCACAGATCTGGGACACTGCCGGCCAAGAACGTTTTAGGGCTGTCACATCTGCATATTATCGTGGCGCTGTCGGGGCACTTGTGGTTTATGATGTTAGCAGGCGTCAAACATTTGACAGTATTGGCAGATGGCTTAACGAATTACACGGTAAGAACCAAATTTTTTATTGCATATCTTTTGATATTTCATGTTTGGTATAATGAGGCTGGTAATTAATAAAATGGTTCATTATTTATTATGTGGGAGCACAATTAACTCTTTTATTGGTCGATAATTGATATGAGAAGCTGCTATGGAATATATGTTATTAGTACAATTGTATGGATTCATTGGGCAATGTGTGTAGGTTCAATCACCTAACCTTTTTGAGCAAACTCTTATCTTTTTTCCATGTGATTGTTGCTCATATTTTAGGAATGTTATTGGATGGCATGATTTTTTCCCTGTTACCTTGGACTTTTTCAAGACATCGTTTGTCTAATACCTCTTGTTTGCAGTCATTGTGCTGCATTCTTTTATTTATTGTATCTAAATTAGGTTATATATCAGGTTTGTATATTGTATTGTAGGACTTTTAATTTGAGTTGTCTTATTTCCGATTTAACATTTGCAGCTCATTCCGATATGAATGTTGTTACCATTCTCATCGGCAATAAGACGGACCTCAAGGATGCAAGGGAGGTAAGTACAGAAGAAGGTAAAGCGTTGGCTTCAGCCCAGGGTTTGTTCTTTATTGAAACGTCGGCTCTGGACTC
The DNA here is from genome assembly GCA_033002965.1 of Piper betle. Classification (NCBI taxonomy): domain Eukaryota; kingdom Viridiplantae; phylum Streptophyta; class Magnoliopsida; order Piperales; family Piperaceae; genus Piper; species Piper betle. Next base: position 5,036 of record JAURVB010010549.1, read on the forward strand.
ATCCAATGTTGCTGCTGCTTTCCAAACGGTTGTGAAAGAGATCTATAGCATTTTGAGAAGGAAAGTCTACCTCTCTCAAGAACACAAGAAACCGGAATTTGTAAATGGGAAATCTGTTGTTTTACAGACAGATACAATTGAAATGGATAAAAAATCCAGGATTGGTTGCTGTTTTTGATTTTGTCCCTTCCTAGTGGTTATCTTACACTTCTCAATTTTCATTTAATCACAGCACTCCTTTCTTTGTTCATTGTCATCCTTACCTGATATGCCATCCTTGCCCTGATTATTAAATGTCCTTTGCTACTTAGGGTTATTTAACATACTAGCGTTGTTATGAATTGAAAAAAGAAAAAGAAAAAAATGAACTATTACAATGGCAAATGTATTTTCAGTTATTTTTTGGGGAGAAAAAAAATCTAAAACTCAGTTGGATTCGACATTCACTTCTGGATGCTTTGGTGGTAATTGCTTGTCCTTGTGGTGCGGAGAAATTTGAAGGTTTGGTTATTCCTTATGAATTCTTGTTCAACGCCACTCCCTATATACTTGGGGAAAAAATAACTTAATATACTATATAGTTTTTTCACGAATTAAATCACAGTAGTTTACAGCCAGATTTTATTTGTTTTCATTACTTGTGAGGTTGATCATCATGTCATCCTTTGTCATGATAATCTATACTTAGTTTGCTTGGATCGACATCAAAGAAACTATAACATGACTCTTCATAACGGCCATTGTTTTGAGAATGCAAATATGCTACATGGTCAGATCCCTAATTGACCATCAACAAAAGAAACACCTAATAGAAAAAAAAGCGCAGGTTTCTTCCGAGTACATAAATTTCCATCTTATTGGCACACTTTTGATTTCTTTTCGTACATTAGTAGGTTATATAATACAATGATGCATTTTTTACATCGTTGGTATTGTGCAGCTTCTGATAATAGAAAAAACAATGGCAACAAGATTCAAACAAGTTGAAATAAATATTTGATGTGCATGAACGAGAGATTTTCCGGGTCAGTCATTGTTTCCAAGCACTCGCCTCTGATCTCCATCTTCAACACATCCATTTCTCACCATGTCGGAGATTTCAGATGTCTTCAACATGGACTACGTTTTGCTGCACTTGTTGATGCTTATTGGAGTAGTTTACAGGCAGAGGAACAAAGGTGGCTTTCCTCCTTTTCAGTAGATCACAATTGGCGTCGCCACCATGTTAACTGCAGACAGTTTTTGCTGCATTAAAAAGGCCTGCATCACCATGTTTGGCCAGTTGCAGTCATCTGAATTTGATTCCGCAGTTGTTTATTTTCAAGAGATAGCTGTGTCTCATTGGTTGCGTTAGCAGAATTTGGGGTCACCCCAACACCACGGTTGAGGCTAACAACATCACTTTTTTCCCGAATATTGGTAGCCAGGAACCCCAACTGAGAGTGGATGGCAATTATGATTGCTGAATTCATTAACAGCCGTACTTGCTGCACTGTTGGGGCCATGAGTTTTCGAGGAGGATGGCACATCATGGTTATGCTTTCCCTCGTATGTAGTTATAACAGCCTTTGGATCATGAGAGGCTCTCTCTACGTGTTTCCTCACCTGACACCCAGCATTTGTACATTTGTAGTAACTCCTGCATGAGGTTTTAGGTAGAAGCATCACGACACAAATTCATGCTGTGAAATTCAATGACAAAATACTGAGACAAAAGAATACCAATTACGAATTTGCAGAAGCATAAAAAATATAGGCAGATTAACCTGCCTAGAGGTCTTATAGAGCGATGACTTGATCAGAAAAGAAGCCTTAATTGTTTTTAGAGCGTAAAATTCCTTCTCATGATACAAAATGGTAATAAAAAATATTTTTGTCAACCTCCTATAAATATGGATTTTAATTGCATGTTTTAGTGAGTCCTAAATATTTTAGAACACTTGACTCCAGCACTTCAACTTGATTGACGAACCTTGCGCTGTTAAAAGAACAGTAACATTCTGAACAGTGCAATATGAATGAGCTTCATCTAATTGAGAAAGTTTGATGACTACTTTATTACAGACTTGCACAAGATTCAAACAAGTATTATTTAAAACCATTGATGATGAATAGTTAATTACTACTAAAGCATTAGTTGTCCTGGAAGGAGCAGAAATGTTAAATTTCTTAAAAATCTTTCAGACGAGCTTATTGCAACCACTATTACAAACTTATCCATCCTAAATGAACTTAAAAATCTTTCAAACGAGCTTATTGCAACCACTATTACAAACTTATCCATCCTAAATGAAGAATGGGTTGAACACAAAATCATAGGTCATTGGGGCTGTGATTAGAATATCCTATATGTCAATCTATCAAAATCAAGAAAATATATGTTTAGCTTAGTAACGGAAATACAGCATATTTTACATTCACTCAGCGAGAATAAATAATAAAAAAAGGATGTCAATGACCATAACTAGAACAAGACAATAAATAACCAAATTTAAGCGCTTAAACAAGAGGCACCTAACCTTGGGTTTGGATTTCCTTTCACTACTTTCTGCCCATATTTTCTCCAGCGGTATCCATCATCAAGGATATCCACCTCACTTACAGTCTGTACAACAACACGTTGATCACGGGCCATTTTACCAGCTGAAGCCAAATCAGTTCCACCATAATCAATTTTCCTGGAGAATTTAGGTAAAGCCCAACCTGAGTCAAACATCTACATTTTCTCTTCTACAGGTGGGACAAAAACATAAAAAATTGCGAATAAGGAAAAGGCAAGCAAAGTTAATAGCACCTGCGCTTCAACTCTTCGTCGTCATCATCATTTGTCACATCAGCATTCTTAGTAGTATTTGTGTCTACACCTACACTGTCCGCCATATTTGTAGGAGAGAATCCTGGAGATGCAATTGGCTCATTTTGGTGCACTGCACCCACTCCATTTATAAAATTATCTGCAGATAATATTGAATCAATGTTTCTCCTGATAGTAAAAAAATTTGAAATCCAATCACATAGAAGATACAACAGCTAAGGAACATGGCATCAGTTCAGAGTATTATTACAGGACTTCAGAAATAAACTGTTTCCATCCCGCATGCAAAATTTATTATGACACCCTGAAAAAATTGCATACCTTTAGTGGCTGAACGAAACGCATCTGATCTTTCATCTTTTTGGCCGGACGGAAGTGCACCAACTCCTAATCGGCGGCTAGGCTGAGGCTTTGGATGATCATGCTTTCCCTTGTACAAAATCTCTGTTATCTGCCCGTCATGTGACCTCTCCAACAGTTTTTTTACTTCGCAATTAGGATGCGTGCATTTGTAATAGCTTCTTGGAAATTCACTTCCTTTTACAAGTTTTTGCCCATATTTTCTCCAATTATATCCATCTTCTGAAGATTTCTCCACTAATGCCAACGGGGCAGATTTTTTCTTATCATCTGAAATTGCAAAACTTGTATGACCTTCCCCGTGCCCTACTAAATGTAGATCATCTGGAAGAGCTTCAGTGGCTTGAGCGGCCTTTGCATCATTCTTGTTACTTTGGGGATTGACAGAATGGTTTATGTTACTCAAAGAAGCAGGAACTTTCATACAGTTTAAACCAGCAGGGTCCTGAAGCGTTGAACCAAAAAATTTAATTGTCAGAAAAGAGAAAAACATTTTTTATAGAGGAAGCTCAGGCAAAAACCTCTTTGCACAAATCAAGAAAATTATTCACCCAAAAAACAATCATCTTTCACACTTTGTCAGAATCTGATACCAACCTTTTACAAAATAAAAGCATCTCACTACAGGCCATTTGGACATGACTATAAACATAAAAAACAACACCCACTGACATGTGAATGCGCCACGGAACATTGTTACAAATTCCATCTTCTGAATAAGGTTCATGCAGTTCAAGGGCAATTTTGGGAAAATTGTCAAAATCATTAATGGTAGAGGATTCAACCACATATCATTAGTTAGTTTAGTTTATAATAGCTGATAGCCTAAGAGGATCTCAGACCCCTTTGCGCACAGAATTCAATCCTTACTTCTTCTATAATACTTTTTTCACCCACGGAAATAAAGAATGGATTCACAAACATGGAATTTTAAATAAAATTATTCACGGATATAATATCAATTGACTAGTAAGTTTCGGTGGTTCAAAGAGCAAAACAACACACCTAATGGTTGCCAAGATTTATGAAAGTTGTCATTTCACTCAAAGGTAAGTATGCTGAGATTTTGGACCTAAGTAATTAAGAAGTAATACCATTTTACCCAAGGGAAAAGGTCCAGATACTGACGCCAATCTGCTGTGAGGCTTAAATTCAAAATCCCTTGAATCTTCACTATAATTTGTACTATGGTCAGATGCAACCCTTGAAGCAGCTAGTGTTTCAGATTTGACAGTATAATGCATGACCATGGATGCCGAAAATGTACCAGTAGTTGGGGAGGGTTCTGCCTATGAAAGCATAAGAGGGAAATTAAAAACAGAAGCATAAGAGGGAAACAAAAAACAGAAGCATAAGAGGGAAATAAAAAACAGAAGTATAAGAGGGAAATAAAAAACAGTAAGCGGCATTGCTGAATACTATTATTTCTATCACTTAGAAGGAAAAGATTTAGATGAAGAGAAGATAGAACAGTCCGTCTTCATACAAAAGCAACCATAAAGTGCAAAAGTGGGGTATCAAGTTCAGTAACCTTCATAAAACAATCCACCACGAAAAAACTAAATACCTAACAAAGTGAGCAAGAAATCAGCTGCAGAGTGGACAGTGGTTTCTATGCCTAAGAAATTCTTAAAAAATTCTACCGTCATCAATCAATCAAGCAAAAAGCGCCCAGCACCAAATTTGCCTCCCTCTTCACTACAATTAGGATCACATTTACCCCTAATTCATAAACACTTCCTTCGTGAACCGAGCCACAAAGGGAGGCCAAATACAGACCCAAAAACCTAATGTCAACGCATAAAAAGGAAAAGTTTGATATTTGAATAAGAATCCTAAATAAAGAAGGCTAAGGCTCATATAAAACAATGCATGACAACAAAAGAAACAACAGCACAAAGGATCAGAAACCGCATATCGTAAAGTGGGCATTCGAATATTGTTATCCGCCTCGGCACCAGACCAGCAACCACTACACTTCCCAATCACACTTCTTCGCATCAAACAAACTCAACAACAGTCAAGAACCAACCTTTTTGGTAATATATCCATACCAAGGTACCAACAAATGCAACACATCACCAAACAAGTGTTATGACACACAGCTTAAAAACAAAGAAGAAAATTTTGTTCAAAACGCGATCGACGAGAGCAGGGGCCCTAAGAACAACCAAACCTTCACGCCAGAGAGTAGCACCGGCGAATCCAGCAGTGCCGTCGGGCTCAACCCGGGGGGATCGTCAAGCAGGGCGACCTCGATATCGGCAACCGCGCGGGGGACAGCAGTCGGTACCTCGCCGCATTGGATCCGGCGACCTCCCGCCCCATCCCTCCACCAAAGGAGGCGGCTTTCGGGGCCGAATCGAGGCCATTGCCGGCGTGGAAACCGTCGAATTGAAGCTCCGGATGCGAGGAAGACGAATCCGAAGCTCCCGAAGACTGGTTCGGGAGTTCGGAGGTGGGAACCGCGTCGTCCATGGCCGATCGGCGGTGGGACTCTGTGTGTGTGGACTTGGGGGAGTGTGGAAGAAGACGAGGAATGGCGTTTTCGTAATTGGCGTGGGCATGGTGGGGGCATTTTGGGAATAAAAAGTGGTGTTGTGTGTCCGATTGGGTTTTGTCAGAGAGTAAGACAACGGCTTCAGTTCACTCCGTTCCTACCATTACTTGTCCCCGTAGTTCGTAAATTGCCCCGAGCGAGTTTCAACGGGTCCCGTAGGCCTCATCAATCGGTTGTTGGGTTGGGAAATTAAATCAATTAAACCGAAATAAGTTTATTTGGTCGACAAATAAGAATCGAATTGTAATTCATAATCGAATTAGTTCTGTTTGCTTCGGTTTGTAGCGGAATTTTGGCCAAATAACTCAATATAATAACCAGCCATTTTTTTTATTTCTACAACATTACTACTATATAATTGCATTTATAACTGACTCATTAATATTTTTATTATCAAACTATTTATTTTTGTTCAAAATAATTAAAGATTTTTTAAAATATTTTTTTACTCGAAATAATGGTGAAGATTTTGTGAACAATAGAAGCAACCCATATTTTGTTATTACTAGTTTTTTTAAAAAAATAAAAGATATTGAATTATTAACCGATATTTAATAAAATATTTTATTTATAATTTCGTAATATTGTTGAACTTGGTTCAACCCATTTAAATGAAATATATTTTATAATAGTTATAAATCCGTTAGATATAATATTGAAAAATTTATGTTATATATTATAGCAAATTATCCACAAAATATTTTGAGGGTTGTTGGATCATAGAATGCATGCTTATAAGCCACTTATTTATTAATGAAAAATAGTTCTTGTAAAGAACATAACAAACTCAAAAAGTATTGCCTTATTTATAACTGGCCAATTTAAGCTGAGAACATAAAAGGTATTTGCACATAAAAAATTAGGAGTAAATGTGTAATTAAGCAGTCCAATAATTTTGCTTAGTTATGGATTTTATATTTATGCATTTCAGAGCTAAATTAGTGTTTCTTAAAGCAAAAGCTAGCACTTGGTAGGATGATGAAGTATCCCTAGAGGTTTGCCTTGCTTCTTGCGGGTGTATGACCATCCTCTGGTTTGAGTTCCATGTTGATCTTTGCTACTACTTCCTGCAAATTTTGCTCCACAATAAAAAAAATTAACTTGTCGAAGATCAAATAGATGAACATGAAAAATGATGTGGTACTACGGTGCATCAACTAAATTGCAACAACACAAAAGACAAAAATCCCTTTTTCTGAATTCCTAAAACCCTTAAGATCAAACAAATGAACATTGGACTACCACAAATCAAATAGCAGTTGGATCATTTCGTCTGATGTTGTTATAGCATAAAGTTCTATTGGGAAACCGGAAAGATTAAACGCTTGGTAATGTGTCCCCCGTAGTTAATCTTATAAGCTCTATATGAAAGAAAAAAGAGAGAAAATAAATAATTGACAATCATATTTAGCTAATAAGCAAAGTAAAAAAATAATACTAGTTGCTAATGTGCTTAGGTCGTTTGGTAAAAAAATAATACTACAAGAAAAAATCACCGATAAAAACATGCTATTTTGTGACAAAGGATGCCATCAATCACACAAATGAGCAAGTACTCTAATAACAGCAACAACTAAACCAAACAAAACAAGTAACATCCACAAACACCACCCCTCAGAAATCAAAATCGGATCCAACAACCTAAACACCCAAACAAGCAAAATTCACCCGACAATTCCTGATGCTGGGCAACAGAAAGATGAGATCTTCACAAATCTGAGGTGGTGATGGGCTTGGCGGGGTGGGGCTTGATGATGTTCATGGGGCGGCAGACTAGTCCCGTCGGAGTAATCCTAGCCGTCGTAGGATGGCCAGCAAGAATGTAGCGGGGGTATTTGGATTTCGGGTATTTGGTTTAGACAAGGATTCTGAACCAAATAAAATATAACCAAATATGAGTATTTTGGTTGAACTGAAATAAAACTGGAAATCGGCAAAATTTGGCTGGCATTGTGAATCAGGGATGTAAATCAGGCTTAATGATATTTTTTAGCAATAAAATTAATAATTTTTGTAGTTTTAAAATAGTTATCAGAATTTATACTTATTTTATATTACAAGTAATTAAAATTATTAATTTTATTATTAAAAAATCATTAACAATAAAAAATAAAAAATAAAAGGTCGAATTTTTGAACCTGTTGATTCAGATACGTTCTAAACGATTCAATGAATGATTTGAACAGCTACATACCGGTGAAAATCGACTCATCCCGATAGCTATATTTGTTGAATACATTAACGATTAATTATATTGCCAATAGTTAGAATCGTATTTGAATAATAGCTGATTTTCTTCCCATTTGTACTGATTACTGATTATGATTTACAAACAGCTCCTGCCAACTTTTTTTTGTTATATTTATTTATAATATTAATAATGATAGACATCACCCTACAATGAAAATAAATTACATTCGAGTTGGTCTTCTTTTTTGCAGACGTCATTCATTTTATTCAAACTGGGCACTTAACAAAGAGGCAAAGCTCGTTTGTGTTAGTGAAATATTTGCCTTGCTAAAATATGAACGGGGAAATAAAGGTTTGAACACTACTTTTACAATAAATAAGTTTTTTTAAATGCTTTTGAACACTAGTTCAAAGTCAAGGGTATAAATTATTTCCATTCATTGTATTAAGACCAGTGTTGCAGAAATCGGCCGATTCCGACCGATTTAAATCGGAATCGGAATCGGCCGATTTAAATCGGAATCGGTTTTTTTAGGAAATTATCAAAATACCCTAGGTATGATTTTTATTAAATTATTTAAGCATGGGTAAAATGGTAATTTTGATTTTAAAAACCTAAAATCAAACCCGCTCCCCCGACACCGCCGCCGCTCGTCCGCCCGCCGCCGCCCGGTTTCCGCCTCCGCCGTGCGGCCCCGACTCCGCGCTCGCCGCCGACCGGGCTGCCGACCTCGCCGCCGACCTCGCAACGTCGCCGCCCACCCGTGGCCGGACCGAATCGGGCATGCACGATTCGCCGCCGACTCCGCCGCCGGCTCCGGGCCGCCGACGGTTCGTCCGGCCGGGCTGCCGACATCGACCGGGCTGCCGACATCCTCCGACATCGCCGCCGACCGGGCCGCCGGTGGCGGGGCGGGGAGTAAAAATCGCACGGTGGCATTCTTGTAATTAAAAGTTGACTCGAGTCTAACTCGAGTCAAAAATAATAATTAATTCGAAATAATTTAAAAAATCTTAAAAAATATTTAAAAATATCAAAAACTATAATACACAGAATAATATCAAAATAACATTAATACTTAATTTTAATATATTTATATTATAAATTATCAAATTATTATATATAACTGATTAAATTAATTTGGACCGATTCAACTGAACCGATTCCTGGCCGATTCAGACCGATTCCGATTCCGATTCCGATTCACTGGAAAACCGATTCCGATTCCGATTCCGATTTATGCAACCATGATTAAGACTAAACACCTACATACCGAGAAGATAACGCAAGCATGATGATGGGAACTTTTTCTTTAAAGCAAATGGGATATGATGATGAAACTATGATGCCAAAAGTCGAAGCTGAAGCTCCTGTTATCTTCTCTTTTACAGTTACAAAAAGAAAAAGGGCATACGCACACAACAATGGCAAGCGGGGCATGGTGGAAGAAGCATTTTTCTTTTTAAAATATACGACGGCCATATTTTTGCATGGACACCAGCATATAATTTCTTTTCTCGAAAGTAGGCATAGGAGTTTTAATGAGTTCCAAATTCATATATTTTGCACTTTTATCACACTTTCATTTGGGCCGACATTTTTCTAATATAATTACTCCGCTTAGTTCTTTTATCGCCAATCTTCGGTTATTTTTTTATAATAAAACAAAAGATTACCTCCTCCTATACTAAGAGGCAGAGCACACTCCAACAAGTTTTATATTAAAAAAATCATTTTTTTAATAAAAAAACTATTTTTTAACAACATCCATTGGAGACTGAAGTATAAGCAGTGTAAGCTTCGTCTCTTAGTCATAACCGAGACATTATAAACGTGTAGCAGTATTGCCTCTATTGTCTCTATCCAGGTAGACCATCCTCCAAATTGTACATTGAACAATCATGGAGGGAACGAGGTACGTCCACTCTCGAACGAATGCCCTCCGAAACAAATCTGTGAAAAATGGAATCTACAAGATACTGAATTCAGATATGGAACGTCCAGCTACTGCAAAGTGTACTTTTCACCCATTTGATACTGAACTTGATGCTAACTCAACAAAATGCAAGCAGCTGATTACAACAATGAATCTGCCTAACAATGTTTTTTGAACACTAATATTCCCGACGCTGCTGTATGATCCTGTAAACTCTATAGAAGTTCAGTAGACAAAAAAACGAACAAGTAATATCCATTTTCACTAATCATTAATCCACAGTTAAAGGATCAATCGGCGCCCTATTAACTAGACAACTACAAGTAGCTAACTGATCAACCACACAAACAAAATATGGTGTGAAAACTATAATCATTTCTTCTTAAAAGAAAGCTAGCATATCGACAAATGATGAGTTCTTCAATGGAACTCTAAAAATATAGAGAGAACCTTAGCACCAAGGAGCAAACTAAGGTACCACAGTGAGAAAAGATGAGAGCAAATTACTGAAGCAATTTAGCTCTCAGCGCATTCAAGGAAAAACTGAATAAAGACGATTTACACCGCCTGATATAACTGGTCTTTCACGTAGACCACCGACGGATGCCATGTATGGCCCGGATGGGTAAAGATGCGACTCAGTTTGGCTAATTCCCATTCTTGATGGTCCTCCACCCAGTATGCCTAAACCAGCAAGGGCTGGCCCGGCTGTTACACTGTAAGACCAGCCCCCGGCATGAGGCACGTAGGCTGGAACATGATCAATCATCCCAGCAACAGGCTGCTGCTGCTGCTGGGATCTCATACGAGGGACAGCTTGTAAAACACCAGCTGCAGAAGAAGATGCAGCTGACGACTGTCGCTTTTTGGGTGATTGATTAAATGAAGCTGGCCGTTTTTTCCCTGATTTCTGGCTTTCAATCTCGGCAGCTCGCTTCTTAAGATTCGCAGGAGACAACGTAGATACAAGCTTGCGCTCTTCGATAAACTTAATTACTGCTCTTACAGCAGATGCTTCTTTTGCAATGGCCTCATTCTGTGCCACATGCATTTGCCAGAGTAGAAATGAAAAATTGAGGCATAAACAGCAATACATTTTTTTTTTTAGAAAGACAAAAGTATACCTTATTCATCACAGGGTTTCCTTCTTTATGAAGAGTTTTAAAAGCTATCTTTTTGGCTTCTTCAAGGTAAGCAGTCAAAATGGGATCTGGAGCAAACTTGTCTTCAACCCCAAATTCGTAGGCATAATGAAGAGCATCAAGGTGCTTGCCTTTACTAATCAATTTCTCAACTAACTCTGTTATAAAAAAGGAATTGCAAAATTACGAAAATCAATGCATGTAACAAAGTTCATGTAATATCTGAAAGTTCATATTCGTAAAATTAAAGCACGTTGTCAATAAAAACAACGGAACTACAAGCACTAAAATCCTAGTAAATCAAATATAAAAATCACGTACAAGAAAACTGTCATCACATTTGTGCATCATGTACCAAACGAAGGGCTATATGATGTCATTGTTCGATTTCAGACTCCAAGGTTCGATTGGTAATGCCATCGTTCAGTTAGAGAACCATGTAACTACAACCTCACAGAGTTATCCTACAATATACAAGAATCCAGCCCAAGAAGACCGCCACATCAATGACTAATTACATTGTCTTGAAGCTCTTTCTAGTCTAAAGAAGGTTCATTTTAACACTTAAATCAAAAGGAAGAAATAATTGCAAAGATATACAAAACGAGCAGACAAATTTCAAGAAATCTCAAGCACAAACCACTATAAGACGACACTATAAATCAGCTAAATAGGGACAAGGGGCAAGGGACAAGTAAGGACGCTCAAAGCAACCAACTTTCAACCACTCACCGGGAACCTTCTCGAGGGGAAAAATGGCGCGGCACAGATCAACAACCTGCTTCCTCCGAGTCACCTTATCGATGATATAACTACACAGCACATCCCAACCGAGTGCAGAGTACAAATCGAACGTCACCACAAGCTGCAAGAAAGTTCTGTTCTCTAAAAGGTTCTGCTGAGAATCCGTGATCAACGCCATCGACACCCTCGCCAATGCAAGCGCACGATCCCTCCCCTTCGCCCTCACCTCCGCCGGAAGCATCGAGAGCTTGTCCAGCAGCAAGAGGCAAGCCCTCCGCACGGCGGCAAATTCCTCCTTGTCCGCCTTCGCAACGGGGCGGTAGAACGCGTCAATCACGTCCAGCACAAGCTTCGCCGGGTCACTGGCGCACTGGAGCGCCCCGGCCACCTCCTCCCTGATCGACAGCACATCCTCCTTCTTCTCCACAATGTACCGCCGCAGCCCGGTCGCATCCATCTTCGCGCACAACTCCTTGAGCGCCAGCCTCGCCTGCATCTCAACCTTCTCCTCTTTCCCCCACTCTCGCCGCCACCGCCAGATACCGGCGGCGCCGATGGGCTCGGGTTAGGGCTATGATTCCAATTCGAATTGTGGTTGGGGTGGTCGGGGTTCAAATTAGAATTGGGGTTGGGGTTGGCCATGGCCGATGCCTCGAGGCCGCGGAAGCGGGACTCGATGGAGGCCTGGAGGACGTCGAAGTGGGGTAGGAGGTCGGACCACCGGAGAGGGATGGGGGAGCGGCCATCCAAGAGCTCCAGAGCTTGGCGGAGGGCGTCCTTCTTGGCCGGGATGGATTGAATCGCGGCGGAGATCGACTCCATCGAATTCATTCTCTTTTTCCCGGCCAAGTCCAGAATCAGAACGGCAAAGGGTGATCGAAAATTGGGGGAGAAGAGCGTCGATCGAATCGAGGGATTGAAGGATCGATGAGGACGACGGACGCCCTAACCCTAGAAAAATAGGCCCATGGATTGGTGCTTTCTGGATACGAATAGGCCCATGGCAATTTTCATGCAACGGGCCCATGATTGAAGGGGAAGACCAGCCCGACCAAAAACATATAGGAGTCGAAATAATACGAGTTGAGTTCTAGTTAATTTAATTTAATTATTCTATTTTTTTCGCAATTTATATATAATTTTGCTTGACCTAATTAAATATATTAGACAAGATGTCATATTATACACGACTAATATATAAGATAGATTATAATAATTTGATATTTTATAGTTCTAGATCCACTCTACTTTTAAACACAGAATTTAATTAAGTAAGATATTAAGTATAATTTTTAGATTTTTCTTTTGAAAATGCTCGGTGCCCACGTTTGGTATAGTAATATCATGAACACATAAATCTATTCATCCATCTATATCATATTATTGCATTTTTTTCCAATTACCCCGGCAAAATTTGAACATTAAAGTAGATCATACAACACACATAGTTATCGCTCATACTAATTTTTTTCTTTATTTTTTTATTATATTTTAATTTACGGAATCTCCTGCTTTTTATATGAGACAGACTTTTAGTCCCTTGTTTTAATTGATAATAAATTTATTTGTTACGAGTATAAACAAAAAAACATAAATTAACATTTTATTTCCTTATTTGAAATTACCGTGAAGAAATGTTTTTATTACTTTAGTTATATTTTATCAAGGAACTTAATATATATTTTTGAAAAATTGGCTTTTATTGAAAATATTGAATTTCGAATTGAGTTAGCACAAGCTCAAGTCTACATCATATGGCTTCAACTCAAAATTCAAATTATATTTTTATCAATCAAGTTGAATACTAAATTTGCCGAATTATGAACCACCCCTTGTGATGGTGTAAGTAGAATCAATTTAAACATAATTTTTTAACCTCCAACATCAAATCAAGTTATCATTTTAAAATACCAAGATTTAGTTTAATTTATATTTAATTAAATTTGTATCATTTAGTCATTCCTTCTGCATATTTTACGATAACATTTTGTTTCGACAACTAAGAATCATTATTTTCATAATATTACATGAAAAATAAAATATTGACCCATTTAAAACTATTAGAAAACATTAGTTTGTACTCTTTCGTTATTATGTCACTATATGAAATATGAATGTCTCAAATTTTATTTTTGTATAAAATATATAGCTCCTAAACATTTTCCCAATCTTTGACATTATTTATCGAAAATCCATCGTAGAGCTCAATCTAATTATTTAAGGGGGTATAATTTTATTATTATTATTATTATTATTATTAATATTATTAATATTAATATATTATTATTATTATTATTATTATTATTATTATTATTAATATTATTATTATTATGGGCAGCACAAAAATTCCATCAGATCCAAAGAACGAAAATCTTATGTTAATGCTTCCACCGGATAACCACACTTCCCTCTCTGTTAAAAAAATGATCAGAAGTGGGAAGCAAGCCTCGTTACCATTAATCTAAGCAAAAGAGTTGCTACTTCCAATCGAATGTGTTGCTTACGCTCGAAGTATTTGCAGCTGTACTCGTCAATGCCCATAAAACTAGCAGAGATGGTGATCCATCTTTATTTTCTGTGTACGTACGGCGGAGTTGTTCTAGTGGAAGAAGGGAGAAGGACCCGGCACGGCGGCACATTCATAATGGCGCCGCCCTCCACGGCACGGCTTCTCAAATCATGGGGTCGTAGCTTGACCTCTTCTTTGGCTCTGCCTCTTGTTTTCAAGAACAGATTTTTTTAACCCTCCAAAATCTACATTTCTATTCCATTCGTGTGCCTGAACTTCCCGTAAAGGAAGAGGAGAAGAAGGGATTTGACTTTAGGATGAGTAAGAATTACTGTTAACCTACCACCTTCTCATGAACATATTTTATATATTGTCTTGGCTCTTCCACATTTTCTACGTGAGAGTGCTTCCTAGTTTCTCACATTGCTTCTCTACCATCTTTAGCATTGTTGGTTTGGTATATTGGTGATGGGTTTTTCTGGGTTCTGAGTGTTTTCAAGGGATTAGTTAGAGGAAGCAGTAATGGAGTCTGTGAGTTCAAAGGCAAGTTCTTCTTCACCCCTCAGTCCCCTCTCCTGCCAGACTATCAGAGAGCTTCTTAGAGTGAAGATAGTTGCATGGTAAGTCTGATTTTCTTTCTTGGTTTGAGTTAAGACTTTTGTATTTGAAGTGGCGCCATTGTTTTTGATCATCCAGGAGCCAAGAAACTGGATTCCCTGCATCTGTTCATGTACAGATCATTGACAAAACTTTCAACCTGCACAAGGTACTACTACTAGTTTTTTTTTTAGTAGGATCAATCTTATCATGCAAAGTTGATAGACAGTATGTCTCTAATTTCTTCTTTTCTGAACTTACTTCATATGATTTGCTATTTGCAAGCAACCCTTGTGCTCCAAAAGCGAATATTTCAGAAGGAAATCATCAGAATCACTTTCCCTGATGCTACCAAGTGATTTCCCAGGAGGCTTAGAAGCTTTTGAGATGGTTGCTCTGTTCTGCTACACTTCATCCCTTCCCATCTCCCCTTTCAACGTAGCTGCTTTACGTTGCGCATCTGAATTCCTCGAAATGACCGAAGACTGCAGCTCCGGTAACCTGATCGAGAAATCCAACCTTTACCTCAACCACGTTGTTTTCCAGACCTGGGATTACACGCTCATCGTCCTCCAGAAATGCCAAGCTCTGCTTCCATGGGCAGAGGACCTTCTCATTGTTAGCCGATGTGTGGAGTCCTTAGCTTTCATGGCATGCATGGAGATTCTAGACCCGGAGCAAGGGAGAGGCAAGCCTGTGACCACCTTGCTGTGCTTGCTCGGCCATCCTTGGAACTGTGACAAGGTAAAGCAGATGGCTCGCCAAGATGTGTGGATGGAAGACCTGATATCACTTCCCTTTGTGTTCTTCAAGAGGATAATTGGATCTCTTAGGAGACAAGGCATGAAGGAGAAGTATGTGAGCCCCTTGGTAGTCTTCTATGGAAACCAGTGGGTTTTGTCCAATGAGCCCATTGCATCAAAAGCTATTTTGAAAGGGGTGATTGATCTACTACCATCAAGTGAGAAGGCAAGCAGGGTGATTCCTGTTGGTTTTACCTCTCCTTGCTTTCACAATCTATTGATCAAGGGCTGGGAGAAGATATCATAACCAAACTGCAGGTTCAGGTTGGACCTCTGCTGCATTTGGCCCATGTTGAAGATTTCCCATGTTGTGATGATATAGAAGGGATTGGATCAAGTGTGGAGTTGCGTGTCATGGTAAAAATTGTTTCCATTGCAGCATCTGCTGCTAAGTTCAAATACAAGCAGCAAACTATCCGTGGTTGGTGAGCTGTGGGACGTTTATCTCACCCAAGTAGCCAGAGATCCAAAAATGGTACACGCAAGATTCATAGAGCTGATTGAAATGGTCCCCATATCAGCTAGACTTACTCATGACCATCTCTACCAAGCTATGTCCACTTTTATGAAGGTAAGTTTCAGATCAAAACTTATAAATTCAGATTCCTCTCCACTTATTAAGTAATTCATGTGGCTTCATTTCATTGAATGTGTGCCAGGAACACCCACATGTAACACAGGAAGAGAAATCTATGGTGTGCAAACACCTCAACTGCCAAAAGCTATCACAAGAAACTTGCATAGAAGCAGTTCAAAACGAGCTGATGCCGCTACGTTTCATGGTGCAAGCACTCTTTCTTCAACAGCTCAACACGCACCAAGCTTTCAAAGAGTGCTCGGAATCCTTTCGCTTTGCAAGCAACAGTGACCTTTCCGGCAGCCTTTCCGGCACAAAATCCACAATACCCAAGAGCCAGACATTGGAAGAGAGTCCATACAAAAACAGCAACGGAAGGGAAGAACCCAATGGGACGTTGGGCTTGTTACAAAAAGACATGACTGCCGAGAGAAGAGAGGAGTACGAGTCCACCAGTTTTAGGATTCAAAGCTTGGAGCAGGAGCTACTATCACTCAAGAAAAGTCTTCAATGGCAGAAAATGTCAAAGGAAGCAGAGAAAATGAGAAGAGAGAGATCGGTGAAGAAGAAAGAGAAGAATGAGGAGTTGCCAATCTCACGAGTTGGTGGTTGGATTGGGTCTGTTGGTTGGACTTCTCATAGAAAGTACGCTACAAAGCTGGTGAAGATACTTAGGAGGTTAACCATGTTTAGTAGAGCGAAATCTAAGAAGAAATACCCTGTTTCGGGACTTCCAAATGGGCGAACACGAGGTAGAAAGTCCAACCAAACACACGAAAGATGATCAAAAAAATTACAAATGTTGCACTCATGTAAATATATGATGTTAGAGATATGATAAAGATGATGTTGAGCAGTCTTTTATTTCTTCTTTACTTGAATAGGATGCTAATCTAGACTTGTTTTCATCTAGAAATCATATGATTAAGTGTTGATATTATGTCAGGATTCTTAATTTGATTCAGTTTTTTTATGGACAAGCGGAAAGCTTCCTAACGTTGTATTGAATTCTAGCAGAGAGTCATACAAATTGTCTACAGTATGCAAAAAAACCGTAGAAAGGGATTTCAATGATCTGAAAATAGGAAATCAAATGTATTATACATTACCAACAAAATTTTAGTTGAACTTCATAATAAAATTACATTAGGTGAGCAAAGTGTTCAAGCCCAGTAGAGTACATCAAGCTCCAACTGTGTATGTTGTGGTAGAGAACAAAATTGACAGAGGCCAGAAATGGAGACATGCAATTGATGATAATGTGAACGACAGAACTGTCACTCAGCTGTCTTGTTCCTTGTTAAATGAACAGATTCATGATACAATATCAGACTTATATGCTTTGCAGATTGGAGAGCACCAATGAATTGGATGCTGGAGCATTGAATGCCAGAATTAAGCAATCACGAGTTTTAGGAGTACATAGCCGTCAAAGATGAGCAAGTCAATTGTTTTTTGTAGCAATACAAATCCAAGGAAAAAGGCTTTTACAGTGAAGAAGGAAAGAGACCTGAGGTTTGAAAGATCGAAACAAGACAAAGGAATCACTCACCGACAGCAATCAAAGATTCTCAGTCTATCCATGCAGAAAATATATTTTCACGTTACCCTCGTCGTTTTGCAGGTTAAAATGTGTTGAGAAACTGTATATTGATTGATAATTGACGTCACCCGGTCGTGCAAGTAATCTCTTGACGACTCATGTTATAATTTTACTCCTCATATATAAAAAATAAATGTTGTGGTTGTTGTTGTCAAATTTGGATTTAGTGATTGAATCAAAATTTTTAAATTTAAACTCTTTTAAACCTGACTTATTTTGAATTGATAAATTTAATAAAAGTATATATATATATATATATATACATGTATAAAAACTAGTTTATTGAGGTTAACAAAATTAAAATAAAAAATAATATTGAAAGAAATATTTTGTCAAATTATATTTGACTATACATAAAGTACTCTTAGTTAAACTTTATAAATTTTAAATTATTAAATATGAAAAGTAGAGTAAAAATGTAACCAACAAGTACATTTAGACATTAAATATTAAAATATATCAAATATAATAAAAAGGATGATTGATGAATAGTTTATCAATCAATCAAATTTGACTTGAATTGGACGATTCTAATTCTATTGAATGAATTTAGGTATGTTTTTTTAATTTAATTTTTAACAAAATTGAGTTAAATCGGCCAAATGAAACCCGATGAAACTATTTCTCATAACAAAAGTTATGTAATTTTATGAGAAACAATAGTTTATTCTATTCCAAAAAAATTATGGACATAAAAATAATAATAGGAACTAAAAGGGAAAATTACCAGTTTCCCCCTACAAAGGTGAGCTCCAAAGGTTGAAGTCATCCCCAGGTGCCACTGCCCAAGATAGCGACCCCTCAAGTTTCTACCTTCTATTTTGAAAAAATAGTTAAACTTGGGCTTTAACACAAGTGTTGACCGAAAAAGAGAGGCAACGTGTTGGCCTCCTAAAGCAGGTAAACGGCGAAATTTAAAATATTTAGACTTGGGCTTCAGCACAAGTGTTGACCGTAAATTTAAAAGAGGACAACTTCATGCAGCAGGTAAACAACGAAAGGAAAAGGAACTATAGACTTTGCCGGATTGATTCCCCACTTAGACCAGCGTTCTACAAAGTCATGCAGCCCTAATCTCGAAAGCTAACCCTGATCCTCGTGACTTCCGGCACAAGACCTCGGTCACCTCACAGCACTTGAGGTTGTTTGATCTCACAAACACCTGAACTCACTAATCTGCCCGTTCACTCCTCTTAAATCACCACTCACAACTACCGATCACCAAACTGCACTCACACAGCTCTTATCGATCACCAAGTCTCGATCACAACCAGAACTTGGCACCTGTTACCGATCACCACAAACTACGATAGCCAAACCCTACTCCTCCTAGGATCTGTTTTGAGCACTATCGATCACGCTAGAACTGCTGTACAGAGCAACCTCCCAACGTTTCGGCACTCGTTACCCAATCCTAGTGCTGCAATCACCGAGATCAGTAACCAGTCCCTCTAACTGAGCACACCCCATA
>JAURVB010010550.1:0-26751 GCA_033002965.1 Piper betle
GATAGAGGACGACGAGGGGAAGGTGTTGGTGGTGGTGATTGATAGTGTCTACTAGCAAGTGGGCTGGAAAATGACAACAAAGCCATTAGGGTAGGTGAAGTCCTCGACAACTGTCGGTGGGGCTGGTCTCAAAATGTTTGGGGTGGTGGTTGATGATGTTTGGCTAGTAATTGAATGGAAAACGGCCAAAAAGACATGAAAATGCCGCTGGAAAAGTACGGGTCATCGGCGGTGATCGTGGCCACGACAGAAGTTCAAGGCTGTTCTCAAAAAGAAGATCTTGGCGAGGGCAAGTTGTCTGCATGGTTGGCCTACCGGAGGAGGCTCACTAGCGCTAGAAAATGGCTCAAAAGGTAGCAGTCGTGGTAGAAATTGACAATCAAAACACTGTCACCGACGACAATTGTGGTAGCTCGATCGACAGTTACCTGCGCGGCAGTCATGCCAATCACGGTGGTTTCGAAGTCTCATCAGTGGCGAGCAGAAGTGGCGATAGTGCTAAGGATAGAAAATATTATGAAAATATAGGAGAAAATCTTCTGAAAAATTTGGCTGGCCAATCCTAAGGCAGACATGGACCGTCCAAATCTTACTATGTGGCACGATCTGAATGCATGGTAACTCGTGGGAGTAGTGGGGTCTACTTAGGGTATATACATATATATATATATATATATATATATATATATATCACACTACACACACATAGACAAAAAGCTCAGATCAAGATCGACAAAAGTTAAAAATGAGTTGAGACCTTAAAGTGATTTTATGGACGGAAATTGAGGCAAAAAATCTAAATAGACCTAGAAACTGTGAACTCAATCGGATGAATAATTGAGACTTAAATCAAACTTGACCCACAAGGGCAATTCAGTAGTTCAAAATTCCTAAGATGCATGTAAATGAGATATCGTGAAAAGCCTAAATGGATACTCAACGCTGTAATGACTTAAATCTAGCCATGAAATCCTCGGCGAACACAAGTAAAAATTTGGGCATATACACAAAATTTCCACCAACCTTGAACTTAAAAATAATAAAAATAAAAATAAAAAATGAGGAACATTAATAGGAGAGCATTCTGAATATAGGTGGAGTTGGAAAGTAACAGCGAGACAGGAGAGAGGGTAAGCGGCCACCAATGGGTAGGAGGGGTTGGCAGTGGAGTCGGTCAGGGAGTGAAGGTAGGAGTGGGAGGTAGATTAGATAGGGAGAGGCGAGTGGTTGCAGAGTGGGAAAATTATATATTGATTAACTTTATTATATATTAATTATTATTATTATTATTAATTTAAATAAAACATTTTTCTTCAAAATAATAAAACTAATTTTTTATCATCACGTAAATAATTTTATATAATTGTTTACTTTAAACAATATTACATGCTACTGTAACTGTTTGTTTTAAATGATTTTGTATAAATTATTTATTGCAAATAGTTTTTTCAAAAATTAATGTGAACATTATTTATGCAAATACTTTTATGCATAGTTTAATATAAATAATTTGTATAAATCTTAATATTTTTGTGCTTCTTAACTGTATTTTTTTAACTTATAATGACGTGAATTTTATAAATATAATGGAGAAAAATAGAATCAAAGGACAAACATATGCAATTATTATGAAAAATACATCATTCCAAGGCATATTTGAATTAAAAGATCATTTACCAAAGTATTTATTTAATTATTAATTCGAACTAAATATTTATATAAATAATATATATAAACCAAGACAATCCAAGATCAAAAGTCAAAACCCAAAGAATGAACCTTGGTCGGATCTCATTCATAAAACCAAGACAATCCAAGGTCAAAAGTCAATATAAACCAAGACAATCCAACATCAAAAATAAAACCCAAAGACAAATTATATAAATATTTATATAATTTACAATAATATATAAAATTGATGACTTTAAATACAGTCCCATCTGTCATTTAATTATTTTATAATATTATTCATCATTTCTTATTAGTAAAAAAATGAATAGGATTTGGAGACGCTTGTCGCATATGCCCTTAAGCCTATCTATTGATGATCCTTCACCGGGCGTTTCTATAAATTTTTCTTAAAAATTATTTGTCTATAGTAAATTAGGATTTGTTTTGAATATTTTCGTACTTTTCTATTGTAAATAGGATTTATTTTATCATCGTGTATTGTCGCATGTCATCCTAAATATTTTACAAAATTACTCTATATTTCTTTTATTTCGAATCCTTTCATATTTTTTTATTATAATTAGGCTTGTTTGGTCAAGCGTCAACTAATTATTTTATAATATTATCTTTTATTTCGTATTAGTAAAAATATCATTTTTATTATAATTATGATTTGTTCTAAATCTTTTAATATTTTTCTATTATGCTTAAGATTTATTTTGCCCTAAATTATAATAAGATTTATTTCGAATCCTTTTTTAGTATATATAAACCAAGCCGATCTACAATCAAACGTCAAAACCCCAAACAATAAATCTTGGTCGGATCTCATTCAATCCGGGCCGGAAAGCGGTCGATCACTGTCGGTTCAGTTTACTCTTTTACATTGATATTGTTTTGTTTAGCTCGAATAAATATTTTGCTTAAAAATAAATAAATAAATAAATAAATAAATAGTTAAGCAGTTGAATTGATGTGTCTGCGGCCGCCACCGGGAAGAGATGACAACATGCAGAGTCCTTTGAGAATTTTCTTTCGAGATGCATGCAAAATGCCCACTTCTACAAAATTTCACTGATCTAATCGAATTCTTGTCTCAGGTATCACTCTGATACCTGTACAATATATTGATTCATGATATGGTTAAATTAACAACCATGGATAAATCAGCATTTGCATGTTGTCGGCAAGTACGTGGACGTGAGTCATACAACACAAAATCTACTCTCCAATCTAGGACAATCCGTCGTGTCATCTCCCGAAGACACCACCTTTCCCCTCCACCACCTTCAAAGTCACACATTTTGGTCACTTGGGTCTTCGTGCTTTCATGGAGTAGGCGCCTTGTTCCGTTTCTGAGCTTGTCGTTTCGGCTTCCCCTGCTCCATCTTCCTCCCCTTGGTAAAAGGTAGATATTTTTTCGACTGTTCTTAACTTTGTTGTGTTCTTGTTATTTTTGTGAACTGTGAAGTAACAATCCTACTAGCTGTAGCAGTAAACTTGTTTGGTGCCGGCTGGGATGGGAAGGGCGTCCGGGAGCAGTGGTGAGAGGGTGCCGCTTTTGAGCTCACAGGTACTGTTCATCTTCACTTGAAGCTTTGTATTTGGGTTGTATATGGTGAAAGAGCCGGTTTTTTAATCTACCTTTTGATGGATATGAAATGGATCTGTGTGGGAGGAGCTGCGTTGTTTTCTTAATATTGTTTGAGAGTTAAGATTTCGTTGGAGGTCTCTGCATTGTGTTATTTGTATAAATTGAGGCGCTTGGTGCTGGGGGTCTATCATCAAATTATTTGGTTTGCAATTTGATTTGCAGATTGTGATTGCGGGTTGCGGCTTTTTATTGCTATGCTTTCCTATTCCCACTGTTGACAAATTAGTGTTTTTGCACTTTTAGATTGGCAATAAGAATGGTGAAAATTCATCGGTGAGTGGTAGTGGCAATCCCTCGGAAAATGGCCTTGCCATTGATCGTGAGCATGGCGATGTTGCCCAGGTTCTGATTTTGAGGATTTGTTTGCTTCTTTTTTTCTTTTTCTTTTTTTTTTTAAAAAAACTTCTTACATGTGGGGTAACAATCTACCTCTTTTCTTTCTTCTAGGGAGCAAATATTAGGTATTGGAGAGTGTTTCTCCTTGTAAGTGGTGGTTTTGCTCTAATTAGATTCTTTGGCTGTGGTTTTCCCCCTTTCAATTCGTTCTAAGATTCTTCAATATTACAGGCTAAACCTGAGGCTGGGAAGCTCGTCCTTGCCGTGGTTGCACTGCTCATTGCATCAACATCAAACATTTTGATTGTATGCATCATCATCTTGAATTATTTGATATGTGGTTGTTTCCGTTCAAAAATGTCTAGAAATCGGAAGATTTTTTATTGGTTTTGCGTAGGCGTCATTCCTGTTAGTGCAGCATAGATAAATCTGTTTGATTCTTGAAAAAAAACAGTTGCTAGTATTTATATCTAACACACTGTTATTACTCCGTTATACAACTAAATTTCAAACTTTTAGCACTTCTCATGCTCTAGCAAAATCATACTATACTCTTTGACTTTCTTTTTTCATTAAAAGGATAAAGTGTTAGTCTCGGAAATGGCCATTTTTTGGTTATCAGTGAAATTATTTTAGTATATATTCTTCCTGTCATATTGTGAAGCATATGTTTGTGCTCTTTATGAGGTTGAACGACTTCGTAAGATATTATGAAAATAATATAATGTAACAATGGGGCACAAAATTTTAAAAATTGTAAGATTGTTGCTTTTTAGGACCAAGCAGTAGCCAGATAGCATTGTCCAACCTTGCTGACAGCATTTGTGGTATCCCTTTTTTTATGTTCTGGCTAGCTATTCAATAGCTAATCATAGTGCTCTAATTCTGCAATTCTCCTTCTTTGGTGCATGATTGTCGTTATCATGTTTCTCCTGTGACTTTCTTTTTACTTTTAATATCCAGCGACAATTTGGCGGAAAGATAATAGACATTGTGTCAAGAGACTTGAGCATGCCTGAACAGCGATTTGAAGCATTGGATGCTGTGAAGCGAGTAATTGGAGATATTTTGTTTATAGTAGTGATTGGGTAAAACTGAGATTCCTTTTCTTGTGTTTACCTTTTTGAAAAGTCTGCATTCACCCCTGAAAATAATTTCTCATGATGTAGAAAATTCTTAATATGGTAAGCAACCACTGAGCTAAAATGCAAGCTTTTGTGACCATGCAGCCATTTTATGGCAGTTACATATTTTTTGAATAGAAAACAAAAGATGTCCATGTTAAAGAAGCAATCGCAAAGAAACTTTAACATAGTCATCGGGCCAACTTTGGAACGATTTTATATTGTCACATTTACTCTACTGTATCATTTTCCTCTGTCAATCCATTCATCATAGAATAGAATGCTATAGTTTTCTAACTTGAATGTCCTCCAATTTGGATCAACCAAATAAAGCAAGCACAATTAATTATACAAATTCTCTTTTTAGCTTATTTTTGTCAAAAGATCAGTTTCCCTTGGATGATCACTGTGTTTCACATTTCAGTTCTTTATGCACCGCATTGCGTGCATGGCTTTTTACATCGGCCAGTGAGAGAGTTGTTGCCCAACTGAGGAAAAATCTATTTAGTCACCTTATTCGCCAAGTGAGACTAGGCTTAAATTTCATGAGCTTTTATAAGATGTTGCTTTGTCGATACATCTTGATGTCTAATCCATTTGGAAGTTTTGTGTCAGGAAATTGCATTTTTGATGTAACCCGTACTGGTGAGCTTCTTAGTAGACTATCAGAAGACTCACAGATCATAAAAAATGCGGCCACCACTAGTTTGTCTGTGGCCCTACGAAACCTTACAACGGTGTGCATTGGTCTTGCCTTCATGTTCGCGACATCTTGGAAGTTGGCATGTACTAACAAATTTACTATGAGTACATTTGGAAAGCAAAGAAGGAAAATGTAATCTTCTTTATGTGTAGCATAATGTTGGTTCTAGCTTTTTTATGCTAAATTATTTGCAGTGTTAGCACTGGCTGTTGTACCAGCAATTTCACTTGCTGTAAGGAAATTTGGACGTTGTCTCCGTGAACTTTCTCACAAGACCCAAGCTGCTGCTGCTGCAGCTTCTTCATCTGCTGAGGTTAAATATATTTTTTCTTTTTCCATTATCAGTTTTTGCTCTAGCTTACTTATGATAAATGAACTAACCACTAAACTTGGTCTAAAGAGAGAATTGGATTGAA
Source organism: Piper betle (assembly GCA_033002965.1). NCBI lineage: Eukaryota > Viridiplantae > Streptophyta > Magnoliopsida > Piperales > Piperaceae > Piper > Piper betle. The sequence goes on from JAURVB010010550.1 coordinate 5,905, forward strand.
CCTTGCTCTGTAGGAGTCTTTTGGAGCTGTACGGACTGTCTGGTCATTCGCTCAGGAAGAACATGAAATTTCACGCTATTCCGACAAAGTAGATGAAACATTACAGCTTGGACTCAAACAAGCTGTCAGTATCTATATTTTGGTTAATTCTCAAACAAGGATATTGTGTGGATTGTGTTTCTCATAGCTGATCATATATGCAGAGAGTTGCTGGTCTTTTCTCTGGAGGACTTAATGCAGCCTCTACTCTGTCTAGTGTAATTGTTGTCCTATATGGTGCAAACCTTACCATAAATGGCTCAATGACTATAGGCTCCCTAACATCATTTGTTCTTTATAGCCTTACAGGTACTTCTTCAATTTTATTCATCCTATGATAGAAAGGTTTGGGCTATTATGTAGATGATTTTAGTCAGTTCCATCATTATAAACTGTGCAATCCTACCGGCATATGGTATTAGAACATGGTGTTTTGTTTAAGAATTCTGTTTAACACACCTTCAGTTTACAGTAATTTCACCTTTTGAGATTAATTTCTTTCTCTCGTCATTTTAGTTGGTTCATCAGTGTCTGCTTTATCGGGATCATATGTAGTTGCTATGAAAGCTGTGGGGGCAAGTAGAAGAGTTTTTCAGCTTCTTGACAGAGTATCATCAATGGACATTTCAGGAGATAAGTATCCCTTAAGGTCAGTTCACCTCTAATCTAAACTTTTTATGCAAATATTTTCCATTTGCAATCAGGTAACACATATTTGTCTGGATATTGTTAGTGATGGGGATGGAGATGTGGAAATAAATGATATATGGTTCGCATATCCTTCTCGTCCAAACCACATGATTCTGAAGGTATTAACATGGTTTCTCTGTTCAAATTGACCATTTGTATGTGATTGCTGGTCCTTACATAGTTTGCCAATAGAATTTTTAAGAGCTTCAATCTCTATTGTTTTTTAGACATATCTTAATTTTCTTGCCTGTATAATATTCGGAAAATTATGTCTGTGAATTTTTTCATTCTCACAGGGAATAAATTTGAAGCTGATGCGGGGTTCCAAGGTTGCTTTAGTGGGACCAAGTGGTGGTGGAAAAGTAATGTTATCGAACCACAAAACCTTTGCATTAACATTCTCTTATTCACTCTTAGCCTAAATCTTTTTTCCTCCAGACAACTATAGCAAACTTGATCGAACGATTTTATGATCCTCTCAATGGGCAAATTAAGCTCAACGGGGTTCCATTGGTTGAAGTTTCTCATCAGCATCTCCACAAGCAAGTAAAATTACCCGTGACAACGATTTGATGCCTGCAATGACTGGTACTCAGTGCTACTCCTGATAAATGGTCGATTTGTCTTTTGAACTGCAGATCAGCATTGTGAGCCAAGAACCAGTGCTTTTCAACTGTTCCATCGAAGATAATATAGCTTATGGCCTTGACGGAAAAGCAGACATCAATGACATTGAAAATGCAGCTGTAAGGTTGGCTTCTCTGGATTGGAAGTTCACATAATTGACTAGTTAGGCGACTGATAAAATGAGTCAAAGAATTGCAGATACTGGCGAACGCGCATGAATTCATATCCAAATTTCCGGACAAATATAAAACTTTCGTCGGAGAACGTGGTGTAAGACTGTCAGGGGGACAGAAGCAAAGAGTAGCAATTGCAAGAGCCTTACTGATGAACCCAAAAATTCTTCTCCTGGATGAAGCCACAAGTGCATTAGATGCAGAAAGTGAATTCTTGGTTCAGGTGAGTACAAGTTCATAAACATTTTCCAAGTGTTGCATTTTCATAGAGCTACTCGAAAGCTATCTCTATTTGTGTATACAGGATGCAATGGATTCTCTCATGAAGGGTCGCACAGTTCTTGTTATAGCTCACAGACTTTCAACCGTGAAGACTGCAGATACAGTTGCAGTTGTATCGGATGGACAAATTGTCGAAAGTGGCACTCACGACGAGCTTCTCAGCCAGAATGGAATTTACAGTGCTCTTTTGAAGAGGCAATTGCAGGGACCCAGAATCGAATCCTGACGTGATTTGGCGAATTCCAATATTTGGAAGATTTTGCCAAGTTATTATGATTATATGCTACTACTGATCATCAATCTAACCCAAGAAGCCGGTTATTTGTCAAATTTCAAAATTGGAAGATTAGCCAAATTTCCATGCCTAATATCTAATTAGTAATTACCAATGGTGTATGCTACAATCAAGCTACTACAATTTGTTTAATTTTCCATGTTCATTAGAGCTCCAGTACTAGTAACTGAAATAGGCGATATATAAGCTCGATTCGAAGCTCGAGACTTGGTATAATTACGGCTTTGATTAAGGAAACATGCATGCAGAATTAGTACTAATGACTTACGAGAAGGCGAAAGGCAGTTGCAAAACACTGCAAAAATCAAATGTAATGAATGAATGGGTATTCAAGAGGAAGATGAGTAACCCTGTCTAGAGCTGCTTTTCCTTTGTGTATGGAAAGTGACAACTCAAGAATCAATCCGACCACTTAAAAATATATATGTACTCTGCACATCACGTTTTGCAGACATTTAAAAAGGAGTCGCATCTCTCATATCTACGCATCACCTTCGACAGAATAAAATTAGAACAGCGTGCCTCGCAGCAACTGTTATTCATATTAAGGTTGAAAGAAATTTCAGAATTTTTAGACATGAAAAAGTCTCCCCAAAATTGCTATGCAAAAAAATCAATAATGATTTAATGATTAAGTTGGATCATTACCTGTCCTTATGATCTTCTGGATAATCTTTTATTAGTAATTTATTTTGTTAGTTTTTTTATTGGTAATTCATTTGTAAATTTATGTATGCCCAAATATGTTTATGTAATTTGTGAAAGAAATAAAATTAGTTGCATTCTTTTAAAAAAATAATTAACATGTAGCTAGAGTACGTGTAGATAGTGTACGTTGCATAAATTTAAGTTCCTAATTAGCCAGCACAATCAACTTTGATACAAATAAGAGAAAAACACGTTGGTTTGAACCTTAATAAATTGAGTTTGGCATTGTGCCTCATCAATCCTTTGGAATGTAACAAATTCCTCACCGTATCCGCAGACCAAAAATATAATATATATGTGACAAATTTTCTAAATATTTAACCAGTAATTAAAAATAGGGTAAAATTTTTCTGGAAATTCTTTTCTGAAAAAACTTATTACAAGGACAACCAATATCTATCTTTCTAAAAAAACTTGTTGAAAATTTTTTTTGCCCCGAGCTCACATTTGAGTCGTCTGATTACAAGGATGACCTAGATTTATCTTTCTACAAAAAAAACTCCTCACCGGTGACATCGTTCTGCTGTCGCCGCCCGACCGCGTTCATACGAGGCGGGGGCGATCGCAGATGGGGTGAGGTCGATGCGGCGGGGGAGCGGCGGGGTCTGGCCATGGCGGAGAGGGGCAAGGTGGGATCTTTCGCTGCTTGGCCCAATCTAGCCGTGGCCGGATTTGGCCGGTGGGCGGCCAGACAAGGCTGCCTGCGGCCTGGCCGCATGGACTGCCCGAGGTCGACATGGCCTCTCGGCAGCCATGTTTTGTTTTTTTAAAAAAAATAGATAAATTTTGTTTCTTTTTAAAACAACATATCTGGGCTGTCCTTGTAATCGGACAGCCCAGACGTGAGCTTGAGGCAGAAAATTTTTTGGGCTCACCTCAGCCCTTCTCTTAAAATATATATATATATTTGTTCGGTCACGCTTCTTTCCAACCTGCTTAAGACAAAATTCCATTCGTGCAAAAATGCAAGAACCACAAACAATATCCCCAAAGCTATAATTCAGACTCCACATATATCAGATGCATTATTATTGTGTTTACAAGTGACTAAATTTTCTGGAAGAGGAACAAATTAAAAAAAACTTTGTCAATAATTGTCGGTCTTAAACTTGAACAATGAAGGAGAGTTCGTGCCAAAACATCTGATCGACTGTCTAAAATTTTGTTATTTGTAATTACACGAATCCTAATATAGGATATTCTTTGTGATCTCCTGCAAATGTTGGGCATCCCGTAGAAACGGAGGAGAAAAGAAAATGGAATAACATCTTTGAAATTAACCATAGTAATTAATGGTTGATGAAGAATTAATTTATATTTAAGAGATCAGGCGATCGAGTACTGCGTGCATAATTCTTCGAATTTATAACAATGTCAGATGGACAATAATATTCCCATTGAAGGCTTGCATGGAAGGGCACTGTAACCTCTGTGATCTCTGCATACAGTAACATTTAACAGTTCTGTCTTTATAGCCTTTGTATATTTCACCCTTTTTCGCCTTTATGATGCTTCTTTACTGTTGTTGATCTCTCCTTGTAAATATTCCACCTCATTTGCCATTTTTCACCTCTTCTTGGTAGGAGGAGATAGATGGTGAAGGCATTGTTTTATGTATATGCTTCTGCTCAGTGGAGATCATATATATATATATATGACAGAAAAGATAAGAAGAATTTATGCATGATGAGTGGAGGATTAAGGAATATATGTTGTAGATGATGATCAAAATACTAGTCTCTTTCTTCACCTCTTGCAACATTTGCAAAAATAGTTTAAATACCCAGTAATCATTTTTAGTTTTTTCTTGTTGTGTCTATATGATCTTTGAAGCCACCATGGATCCAAGAGAAAAAGACATTACAAGGAATTGAATAAGGTGGAGCAGACCACAGTAGTAATGAAATATTTGTCAGCGTTACTTTTCAAAAGCTCCTACTTGTTCCATGGAAATGTGGGTTATCTCGATTCTTCTTCAGGTCACGAGCTGGTCTGTGATAGTGAGATGTCTCCACGCTTCCAACTTGTTTCCGTAAAGTCATCTCCCAACGACAATTTTGAAATGCAAATCTGCTGTGTGGTCCTTCTTCTATCTAAAGTGAACGAGGACCGAACATCAAATGGTTCAGAAAATAGACACAGCTAGATGCAACTACGATTGGAGCTAGTTAATTAGCTGTTGTAGCTAGATTAATTGAAGCAAAAAAATATTAGTTCATGATCATATATTAGTTTGAGTGGTTTCTTCATCAATTTTTTTAAATAACCAAAAAATCATAAATTTGGAGTTAACCCACAGTAAAAAAATGTCATAGCTAGCGTAATTGTGAAGTTCAAAAGTGTTAACCTAAAGATTTTTCTTTCCATCAGTAGCGTGATGTTCTTCCCCATCTGTTGAAGGCAGTGGTATCATCATATAGTGGCACAATTATTTGGTAGGCTCAAACCTGCACCACTTGTTTTCTGCTTCTCCACTTTTCTTTCTCCTCTTTTGAACTCCTTTGTTGTCTTCTCTTTCGACCCAAATCCAACCTAGATTCTTCTTCCTTCTACCTCTACATCCTTCTCTTCTTACTTCTGATCGCAAGTATTCGATATTCTTACGAGCTTAAAAAGTTAAATACTGAACAGTTAATTCTATGGGTTTTAAACCAGATGAATCCGAAGGGTTTCTTATGTTATAGATCGTATTCATCACCAGATCAAGTAGTGGGGATTCCTTTTCTTGCAGAGATGTATGCATCCACTTTTTGGCTCACGGTATTTACATGTAAGTTCTACTCTCCCCGTCGACTTTGGCTAGACTGATCAGAAGAACATGATGATCTTTGGAGCTCCTAAAAAATTTGTTTGCACAGGGTTTTGTTTTATGCAGAAATTATAGAAGGGCAAGCTAGATGTGCACTGATGTTTGGTAACATATTTGTGCTTGTATTGATTGATTGTAAATTTATCATTTTTACTAAAAAGAAAGTGATCAGCCCAAACTACTGCAAGCAGCATAAAATTTGTGATGTCCCTAAATACATGAGATTTTGTATTGCGGCCATTGAGAATTTTATAGTTTGATGTTCATCATTAAAAATGCCTTCTTTATTTAAAAATGTTCGATTAATTTACCAAGCAGCTAGCCAGCACTATACACGATTAAATTACACTAATATATCTCTTGTATCCATTTATTGTCTTAATTAATGTGTAAATATTTTAGAACTATCTTATAATGAAAAGACCATGCAATTAATCTAAATGGACTGATCATGAATATTTATAGATATATTATATATTGGTGACAAGCTGAAAAATTAGATCAAGATAAAGAAGGTTAGGTAGTGCATGGGCATATATATAAATTGGCTACAGGTCAATATGATACACTTGTTAATTTAACCCTGTTTAACATGTAATTTTAGGAGTTCAAGCGACCATCAGATCATCAAAGAATCTTCAAGCAAGCGAGAATGTATCGATGCGGGTAAGATCACAGCAATAGATCATCATCAACCATCGTCAAGCTCAAGATCATGGCAAGGGCTCCCTAAGGATTCTCGAATAGTAAGAGTTGCTCGCTCATTAGGAGGTAAGGATAGGCACAGCAAGGTCTGCACTGTGAGAGGATTAAGAGATAGGAGAGTAAGGCTTTCAGTCCAAACAGCAATCCAATTGTATAATCTTCAAGACAGACTTGGCTTCAATCAACCTAGCAAAGTTGTGGATTGGTTGCTAGAGGCTGCTCAAGAAGACATAGACAAACTTCCCCCCTCCAAATCCCTGTTGAAAACATGGCTAAATTTCCTCAACCAGTGCTAGTTGAGCTAGGTCATGAAATGACCACCTCAAGCTTTGGTATTGAAAAGAATACTTGGAAGCCAGATGCCCAAATGATGGAGAATGTTAAGAGTAAGCAACCACTTGGGAAGGAAACAAATTGGCTCAAGATTTGTAGTGAGAAGGAGAACCACATCAACTCCCATTCTAGAACAAACCAACCAACACTAGACGCAGGATTTGTGAACAATGATATTGTTCCATATCCTTCTTGCTACCAGTGGGATCATTCTCCATCAAGCTCTTATTTTTCTTACATGGCTGGGGGTGGTTTGCCTTTACAAACTGAGGTAGAAGGTAACAACACATTGAGTTCTAATGCAATGACAAAATCAATCTCTCTATCATCAACTGCAGGTTCCCAAGTATTTTATCAGAACCCTTCCATGTTGCCTTCATTTGTGTGCCCAACAACAACGGATTCAGATTCCAAGAACATGACCAACCACAACATTGTTCAAATGTTGAACCACCCCAATATTTCACAAAATTATCGTCTTCAATGAGTACTAGCAGATCCATGTGTTACCCCTCCAGCTGAACAGAAGCTCTTAGCTAGCATGCAACAATTTCCAGAAACGATCAGGGAAGATATTAATGCAGTACTACTGGGAGATACCAGTCCTTCATTTTATATGTAAGTATGGAGCATACTAAACACAAGTAATTGGTTTCTAGCCAGTTCACTTTTCTGCCTTGTGTCTGCGGACATGTAGCCTGGTTCGGATGTTTCTTCTATGCAGAGAAACATAGACGTGTGTTTTTTTATTACAAAAAGAAAAAAACAGATTTGTGCTACTGTATACATAAGATTGCCATTTTATAGAGTTTGTGAGAAGAGTTGACGTTCTTATGATTTTAAAACGATGTAGTGTTATTGCTCTTCCTTAATTATGGAAAAAGCTGCAGGTTGATTATGATCACTGTACAAACTCTTTTTTATAAAAAATACTACATTAATATCTAATATACTACAGCATGCATGACATGCTGAGTACGGAGTTAATTTTTCTCTACTGGTAGGCCATAAGACTTTGTTGCCTGTGTGAACATAGTGTTGTAATTAATTAAAATAATTAAACGTTAATACTTATTTTTTAATAGCTTAATTAGTTTTCAGAAGAGTAGCTCAAAAATATAACATTTCTCAAAATGCATACAAACTCTAATATCCATCAAAAACACAGTAAACACTTGTGTTTTTTGAAGGATACTCTATCGAATAGTTCTTGCAAAATGAGCAGATTTTTTAAGCTGTCTAAAGAGAATTGACCTGATATACAAGACTAAGGGCAAAACCAGCTAGGAATTAATTAGATCATGAGTAATAATCAAAATGCCCATTGATTATTAGTATAAATTTATATATATATATATATATATATATATATATATATATATATATATATATATAGCACCAGATCCAAGGATTTACAAAAAGAAGCTGAGAAGCAAAGTCAGATGGTTAGAACTAACAATTTTATATATGCTCCTGTTGGGTAGCCCTCATTTCTATAAAGATGAAGAGGTTATGCGGCAACGAAGAAGGCCTTAGAGCTTGGTACAGACAGTGCTCTCTGAATTTTCTCAGCAAGGACAAGGGCTACACAGTATTTAATTTTTCATATATATGCTTCTTCTTCTTATATTAAAATATTTCGTTTAAGTAACTTGGGAAAAAAAATTGTTTTAAGTAAAGATAAAGTCAAATTTTTTATTCAATAAATGTTTGCAAGAATCTCCAAAATTTTCCCTTTATTTTCATTCTTATCTTGAAAAAAATTGAGGACAAGAAATAATATTCTTTTGGTTGATCGATTTGATTTAATAATTATAAATGCCCTTTCCCCAAAGTTTTTTATTACAAAAATGCTCCAATTAGTGGGAAAAAGGCATTATGTCACCAACATTTTTGGTGATAAATTTGTTACCATTTTATAACTGAAAACGGTGACAAAGTCAGCGGTCACTAAAAAGTTATCATTTGGTATCCACATGAAAATCTGCCACTGTTTTGTCATCTAAAATTCAGTGATGAACGGTTTGGATGCTGATTTATTACTGTAATTTGGATGATCTTGACACCAAAATTTTTTTTGAAACCTAAATTTCAATGTCAAAACGGTGGCAACTTTAATTTATCATCAAAATTTCGGTGACAGTTCGACAATAAATTGTAAATGTTGCACAATCAATTTTTCGATGAGTAATTTCGGTGGCTTGTATGTTTGACACCATTTTGACACCAAAATTTTGGTGTAAAAAAACAAGCTACCTAAAATTAGTCACCAAAAATATGGTTGTGCAATTTTTATAATTTGGCACCGAATTGTCACCAAAATTTCGATGACAAATATAAGTTGCCACCTTTTCTACATCAAAATTTTGGTGTCAAATTTTTATTTTTATTTTTTAAATGGCACCACTTTTGGTGTCATTATTTGGGCTACACACCATTTATTGGAGTGTGTATCCTGGCCTCGTGAATGGCAGTGTGTTAATGCATCTTGACCTCACCCGTCGCCGCCACGCAGCCCCAGATGTTGCCCCTTGCGACTCCCGATGCCGTCACCACATAGTCCCTAACGCAACCCCTCACAGCTCCCGACTCCATCGCCATGTGGTCCAGGATGCCACAGCCATGCGGTCCCCAATGCCACCCCTTGTGGCTTCCGATGCCGCCGCTTCACAGCCCACTGCCACATATGAGATCCCTCAACTTAGTCTAACATAATATCTATTTGAGTGAGATCTTATTTATAAGTGTAAATGAACTATACATCTTCAATTTTGGTTAACTACTTTGAATAGATAATTTAAGCTCATTAGTTTGTACTTGGGGCAAGGTCATTATTGATGATATAGAGCAACTTGGTTCTATTTTAAATGATGGGTTGTACTAAGATATTGACTAAACTACTAGTCACGGGTTAAAGAAGTCATTTGGCTAGGGCTAGCAACGGTCCAAATGTAAAAACTTTGATGATAAAATTTCTCAGGTGGGTGGATTGTGAGATCCCTCAACTTAGTCTCATCTAATGCCTATTGGATTAAGATTTTATTTATAAATAAGAATGAATTACAAATTTTCAATTTGATTAACTACTTTTGAAAAGATAACTTAAGCCCATTAATTAACATTTTGAGTTGATTATTATAGATAGTATCATAGACTTTAGAAGAAATAATTTAAGCTAATTATATTACACTTTGGACTTGGTTGTTACAAATGACATCACAACAATATAGTTCCATCTTAGATGGTGAGCTGGACTAGGTATGTAGTGTCCTGCATGTTCCGAGTGATAGGCCAAGTATTGCAATATAAAACTAATTGCCCTTGTACATAAAGTTTCTATTAATTTATCAACATTATCAATAAATCCATGGTGTAAATTTTTTTTAGAAAAATGCAAATTTTAATCCATACTCAAAGAATTAGTTAAAGTTCAAATTTTAAGTCATATCATGAAATAGAACGTAAGATAACCAATACTCAGAATAACAAAAACCCATGAAACAAACACAAATCCCACCGCCATATAACCATGCCATAAATATAATAACAACTAAAATAAGAAAAAAATCAATAGCCTAATAGCAGAGTTCTGCTATGTATCCATCTATATTTACACTTGCAGAAATAATTTCGCGTTAGTGATAAAACACTAAGTCATATAATTACAAGAAATAAGTTAATATATTCTAAAACATCATTAATTGAGTCTTGTATTGATTTTGACCCTATGTCATGCTTAAATTATGTTAAGAGGGGTAGCCACCTCGTCCAACTATAATCTCATATATGCGTACACATGCTATATGACCCACAATATATAGTTACCGATAGAATTGCTGTTGCACAGTCCGCTTGGTTCGGGGTGTTAGGTTTACTACACATCATGTTTGGAGGTTGGTGCCCTTTTTTTCAAAAACCCAAAATTAATTGGGCTCTAATACCACAATTGGGCCTGATTAGGCCTAACATGGGGAAGGTGAGAATGTTAACAATTGATGCGTTAAAATGGTTGATTTCTTTGTTGTCGTTGTCGTTTGTATTTTTTCTTTTATTACAAGAAACGGGTCTAGAGTATCTCTTCTTATGAACACTGCTTAGCATATTTCTTATTTGATCTCATCTAGTTTTCTTGTTTGGTATCTTTTGAAGAGTCAACCTAGTTGGGCAAAATGGGAAAATTATAAATTGTTCTTGCTTGAGAGAAACTTCAACTGTTATTTAGGTTGAAAAGTGATTTATTCATCTGCTGATGGCTGCTGAAATTTATGTCTAGTTTGGTTTCGGTTCTATTTGGTTTGTTAATTATCAATTGTCACTCAGATATTAATCTTTTTTTGTCATACTTTTTTTTTCAGTTATGTTTTGTAGCTGAACTGTATGCTGGTACCTTTATGTACGTTCGGTATATTTTCATGACATGTAATGTTATTTGTGTACATATCTATACATAAGTATAAGAGTGGGAACTACAGCTAAATCATTGCTTCAAAGAGTACATTTGTTGTTCATTGTGATCTTGTACGTTTTTCCCTTTCTGGTTGAACGGAACTGTTGAATTTTTTGAGGGCAACAGTTCGCATTTACTTCCTGGACCTCATGTGGGAGAGAGTGAGAAGTTCTCTCGGGATTCATTCGCTGTATCATATTCTCATGCATCAACAGGGAGGCTGTCTGTTGTATTCACTGATGAACTGGATGCCATTTGTCGTCCTTGCAATTCCAGAGAACAGTTTGAACTAATTAAGTTGGAAGACATCAACAACTGTTGTATGTCATGTTGTTTAATTGTCTCTATTTTCTACACAGGAGAGAGCATGAGTCCCATGTGCTTTCTCAATTGCTCATATTGATGGACGACAGTAACTTTTCAAATTCTTCTCCTCATGTTGCTGTAGTGGCCACAACTAAAAGGTTAGGCTTCATTTTTTGAAGCATGAGTGTACTTTTTGTTTTCCTGCACTTCAGATTGAATTTTTCAATAAAATAGACATAATAAAAGTGTGTTAACAACTATGTGTTTTTTCTTCCTTGATAAATGTGGTCCTATTTTAAAAAAAAATTAACATGCTTTTTTATCCCTCAAGTTTTGAGTGGAATCGATCCAGCACTGATGAGATCAGGACGTTTTGATTATCAGCTTGAAGTCCCAGTGCCTTCTGAAGAGGACCGTAAAGAAATTTTAAAGGTGTAAAATCATCTTTGGTCAATCTCATTTATTTTCCTGCCTGTTTGAATTGGCTTGATTTGTCACCTTCTTTTTGGCCAGCTATACCTGAAAGGATTAGATTTGATTCCCTCTGTTGATCTAAAAGCCACAGAAGCTTCCATCTATCTGAAAGGATTAGATTTGTTCTGGATATGTTGGGGCCGATTTGAAGTCATTATGTATAGAAGCTTCCATCTTTGCAGAAAGGCGGATCTCGGCAGAAAGCCATTCTAGACCTTCTGTTACGAAGGAGGATTTGAGAAATGCAAGATTTTAATTCAGGCCAAGCATCACAAGGGGAATTACGGAGGACATCCCTAAGGTTTCCTGGGATGATGAAGGAGGTTTACAAGATGTGAAGGTCTCACATTATAAATTGTTTCTTCTGCATCATTCTCATTTTTTGGTGGTTGTAGTTTCTTGTATGCCTTCTTTAGTCTGCATTTTAGAGGATTAATTTTTTATTTGTCACATCAGTATGAGCAGAAAGGATGTTGTGTTTGATGGGTAAGAATGTATGATATCTTTCGGAATCTTGATTGGCTGGTGACAGTTAACTTCGTATGGGGAATCTCTAAGATAATTTTGTTTTGGCTCGAAGCTAATTTTTACCTGATATTTGGAAGTTCGTTAAATTAATGTCCTGATTGACAACCTGCAGTACATCAAAATGAGGCTTATGGTGGTGTATCAACATGAAGCCTTATGATGGTGTATCTTAAGTAGTTCTCATTTGGTGAATGCTCTCTATATTTAGCTTGGTTTTATCATTGTATGCGTTGTCATTTTTCAGATAAATCATTTGTTGTTCTTTAATTTACTGGTAAACCAAAGAACTATAAATGATTTATCCCAAAAATCATAATGCATATAATAATAAAACCCAGCTAAATATAGAAAGCATTCTCCCAATGAGCCTAGATTGACATTCAAAATTTAGTATTTCTGTAGTTTACTGCATGGTTATAACTCTGCAAACGCGTGTGCATTGCCGGTCAAAGGAGGAGGGTGGTGTTAGGAGGTTGTGAAGCATTCTTAGTAGTTGTGAACTTGTTTTAAAATATGGAAGTTGCCATCATGTACTGACCACTTTCTAAATTTGTCTATTATGTATTCAGGATTATAGAGTGTCTCCTGTGTGCTGCCTGCATTAAGCTTCATCTATTTGTTCTTTGTTTATCTTTATTACTTCATCTGCATTTTGCATATAGTGCATATTTTGGATCAATATATATATATATTCTTTAGCAGAAAAAACTCTGTCAAGCTGTGGAGTGGCCTCTTAAGCATCGTGCCGCACTTGATAGATATGGTATGACTGCATATCGTGGGGTGCTTTTACATGGTCCTCCTGGCTGGTCCAAGACCACCCTAGCAAAAGCTGCAGCTTATGCTGCTGGATTGAGTCTTTTCTTATTAAGGCAAGTATCTTGTTGATTTATCTTTCTTTCAAAGATATGGTACCCATTCTTGATTTTTGAAACATTTGTACTTCTCAAGACATTTTTTAGCATTTCCTGTTTTCGGCTTCAACATGCTTCAATGGAACAAATTTCTTAAAGGTAATTGGTGAATTCATGTTTCCTGGAATTGCCCTCTACTTTCTGATAGTTCTGGACGCTCGATTTTTTTTTAAAGGAAGCTCGATTTATTTGAGGTGGTTCAGTTGTGCAGATATATATTCAATGTATGTTGGAGAGGGAGAAGCCTTGATTCGTAGTATATTTCAAAGGGCACGCCTTGTGGCACCGAGTATCATCTTTTTTGATGAGTTTGATAATGTTGTTGCAAGAAGGTATGAATTTCACTTTTTAGGATCACCTGGTTTAAAGTTGGCTTGGGGATAAATGGTGAATGTGTATTATGTATGGGTGGCAATCGTCGTGCACATTTTCTTGGGATTTTGCATTGCTCATATCATGCTAGTTGTCTCCCTTCAGTGCCTGTGCCCTTTATGGATTTCCATGTTGGTCCTGTTTATACAGCTGTTTGACATATTTCTGGATTTGATTATGGGTAGCTTCTTATATTTAATTGCCTTGGTATCACATATATAATTTCTAGATGTGGAGGAGAAGGCAGTTCTGCACTTGAGGAGAAACTTCTTACAACATTGCTTACCGAAATGGATGGTTTGGAGCATGCTAAGGTTCGCTAACATCTCCTAAGATTAGTAAAATACTTTATGAATCCATCTTGAGTGTGATTGCTGCTGTTTTAGGGAATTTTAGTTTTAGCTGCTGCAAATCGGCTCGATACTATTGATGAAGTGCTTAAGCACCCAGGGCGCTTTGATTTGGTAAGAAATGTTTCTTATTACAAATACTTAACTTTTTCTTTGCCATCCTTCTTTCCATTGAATTTGCCTTTCTTTGATTGATTGTATCCCTTGACTATGTAGAGTGTACACTATGTTGTTGAGTTCTCCATTTACTATTGTTTCTTTCTGCCCTCTCTTCAGATTCTGTATGTGCCACTACCTGATGCAGAGGGTCGAGAAGAAAGACAATGGGTGCACACTCGTCGGATGAAGCTGGGGGATGATGTTAACCTCGGAAGACTAGCACATGATACAGAACTATTTACTGGCGCGGAACTGCAGCTGTTGTGTAGGGAGGCAGGCATTGCTGCTCTCCGGGAAAGTGAATCTGCCCTCTCTAAGTGTGTGACCGCCATTTTTGGAGTGCGTGGAAATCGCTAAGACCATCATTGACTGCATCAGAGCTTGAAAAATATGCCCCTTCTGCTTAGAAAATTGCAGCCGTTAGAAGCGAAAAAGATGGCTACTTTAAGCATCTTCTGAAAGAAGTTACTGGTTTTTCAGATGCATCCCAAGATTTTGTTAGCTTGTCGCCTTTGTTGGTTGGATGCTTAGCATACTTGAGATGTGACGCTGTCATGCTGCAGCAAGGCTCATTTTTTTGCCCTGGTGTTATTTTCTTGCATGAAATTATCCAACAAATTACGAGCATTTTGATCTGTAACATTTGCTCTGGCTAAGTTGCAAATAGTTTGGATGGTGTACCTCTTCAAAAAATTCCAGAATGTCAAATCTGATATGTGTACATGAAATGCCATGCCTTTCAACTGCAGCCAAAATATTGGCTTATAAAACATTCTTGAGGAATGTAGATGTTTAATGTATAAGCTATATGAGTAGGTGAATTGATATCAAGGAAGCAGGTAAGTGAATTCAAAGTGCAATCACAAGCTTTCAGTTAGAGGGAAATAATTATTATACATGAGTTATGAGCGATAATGCTCTTGCATGCAGGTTTTATTATTATTATTATTATTATTATTATTATTATTATATATTTTTTAAAAGAAGTGGGTAATTTTTGTGCAAAAAAAGGTGGTGTTTAGAACAAAATAGAAAGTGAGAAGCTAACCTCAAAATTGTGCTATTTTTTCTTGACATAGTAGGGAAAATTTTAAGCTTTTTTATATTTTTTATGTCATGCTATATCTTTTCTTGCTTTTTTTCTAATTTTGGTGAAAACCCTTAATTTAAATTTAAAAGGTTACAACAAGTGAGCAATTACCAAAACAAGTTTGAATTAGGCCCATGTGAGCTTAAATTTCTACTTATTAATTTATGTTGCAATTATATTAAAAAATTTATGCTCTCGTTTCAAATTTTTATTCCAATTATATGAAAAAAAAAACAAATCATGTCTTAAACTCACTTTCTCTGTAGCCTGCATAAATTATTAATGCGTGAGTTAAGCAAGCGCATAATCCCGAGATCATTACATCTTAGCGCATAATCGAGCTTAGAAGTCAAATTATATCAACCGTGAGGGCCCCACGCACACTCGCTCCATAAATGGCCCCACTTCCCTCTCTTGCTGCTCCGCCTTTTCCGGCGTCATCTCCCCGGCCCCGATCAGCACCCTCCCAGTCTCGGCGGCGGCGGCGGCGGCGGCGGCCGGCCTTCGGTTCTCGCGTCTCCGCGGCTCACAAGGTGTCGAGCTTGATCTCGTCCCGGTAAGGTTTTCTTTCGTCCCCAGGATGTTGCTGCTTTGGTTGCGCTGCGATGCTGGGTTGGTGCTTGATTCGGTGGAATGTTTGGTTTTGAGAGCTTTTGGGTTGTGGGAAATGGCGGCGTAGCTGGAAAATTGAAAATTTGAACCGTGAAGCCCTAGTTTTGGTCGAGGTGGTGGCGGTGGTGGTGGTGGTGGTGGTGATGTGAATCTTGGATTTCGCGAAATATGAGCGATGGTGGTGGGGAGAACGTGAGGAGGAGCGGGGGTGGGGACGAGTTCGGCCGGGCTGTTGCGAGGCTAGCCGTGGCGCAGATTTGCGAGGGGGCGGGGTTTCAGGGCTTTGAGCAGTCGGCTCTGGATACCCTTTCGGATGTAGCGATGCGGTATCTTAGAGATTTGGGGAAGACAGCGATGTTCTATGGGAATATTGCGGGACGGACGGAGTGCAATGTGCTTGATGTTGCGCAGGGGTTGGAGGACTTGTCGGGGTCGACGCAGGGGTTTTTGGGCGCTTCGGATGTGAACCGTTGCCTTTTAGGTTCAGGTGCGCTTAGGGAGGTTGAACAGTATGTGGGCACTGCGGAGGAGATCCCTTTGTAGGTTCTATACCCAGATTCCCTATCAGGAGGGGCAAGAAGACCATTCCGAGTTTTGCTCAGGTAGGAGAAGTGCCGCCAGGAAGTCACATTCCTGATTGGTTGCCTGCATTCCCTGATCCTCATACTTATATAGATACGCCAGTTTGGAATGAGAGGAGTATGGATCCGAAAGCCGATAGGATCGAACAGGTGAAACAGAGACGAAAGGCCGAGAGCTCCCTGTTGAATTTGCAGCAGAAGTTGGCTAACGTTGCCATGGAGCATGGCCATTATGTGGCAGCTGCCAATGTTGGGAGAGAAAAGATTACCGCTGAAGGTAATCCTTTTCTTGTGCCTCCATTGCAGCCCGGGGAGAAGGATGTCTCTCTTGTCACTGTTCCGGAGCGGTTTTCAAAGGAAGTGGAACAGAACAAAACAGTTTCCCTATTTGAAACCTTTGCACCGGCTATTGAAGCTGCTAAGTGTGGTTCTGTTAACAACATTGAAAATGAAAGGACAATTCTTCCCGGTGTAAGGCCTGCGGTGAAATTTAGATGTGGGGTTGACAAGAAATTATTGACAGTGCCTTTGGCTTTAAGCAGGCAGGATCCAGGTAATGAGAAACTAGATCACTGGTTTGGAAGAAATGATAAGAAGGATGATAAGAAGAGGAGAGCCGAACTGATACTGAAGCAAGCGATAGAAAATCCAAGGGACCTTGCTCAGTTGTAAAATAGCAGTCGGATTCCCCCGATTGACAATAGGAGGAAGTATTCTCACCTGTGAACTTTGGTGCAAGAATGGCTTCACGGCCCCAGAAAAGTCTGTAGATTGTGCTGCCGTGGCACTGTAATGGATGAGTAAAAACTGCTGCTCAATTGTTTTCATCGTCCCATTGAGGTATGTCAAAAGCATGTTTACATCGCATAGCGGCTCTTTGTAGTAATTTTTCCTCAAGGATTTTGCTGTTTTTCAATTCATTACTTTCCCTTTCTACCAAACTAGGGATGTAAAATCCAATGAACAGATTCAGGCTTCCTGATTCAGGCTTCGGTAGCAAATGTACTAAATATGTCAACCTGATAAAACATTAGTGAGAAACATTCCTTTCCTTTCAGATGAAAACATATTCTTTTTCCTTTTGTTGACCCAAGTACTTTCAGCTTCTTCCACCCTTGCATCCATCTTTTTTTTTCCAAATTGTATGGTGCTTAAAGTTAATACACCTTAACCTGTACTGATGAAACCATTGATTTTTGCATGTGTTTGGGAGTCATTTCCCCCGATCATTTTCAAGATTCAAATGATTGTTTTATTTGTAAATTTTTTTATAGTCAGCCATAGCCCTGGGATTTGTAACTAAAATTTTTGTTAACAAATATTGGACCTTGAAGGAAAGAGAACTGTGCAAGCCATTAAAACCGAAATGTCGTTGGGATTTTGGTTCCTGGAAGCTTGTCCAGCTTATTGACTAAATATTTTGCTTCTGTTGCTATATTTTTAAAGCATAGGTGATTGTGCCAGGCTGATTGTGAATTATTTGACAGCATTTTGGTCCCAAAAACTCAACTTCGTGCTTGTGTCACGTAGTCGCTCACTGTAATTGATTTTTGTATTGATCGTTCATTTTCTTATCTGTTTTAAATTACTGCAAGTATGCTTGCCCCCTGTTTATGCTGTTGGTTAGTCCAGGCCTTTCTAGTGCTCCACATTCGTAAGCAAGTTTTCCCCCTGTTTATACTGTTGGTTAGTTCAAGCTTTAGTACTACACATTCGTACAAAACTTTCCGGGCTCTAACGAAGAGTTGTTTACAATTTCCAACCTCTTAGGAAGAGTGATTTACTATTCTGAGAACCACGTTTGGCAGTTCTTTCTCTGCTGCTTATCTGTTTGCATGAGATTTGAAATCAGATTGCAAAACTAGTACTGGAGTCATGTTTAAATAAAGTTTTTATACAGATACGGTGGGTAAAAAACAAATTATGCACAGAAATATAGGGGAGCGCTATGAATTATAAATTATCAACTATCACAAAATGTAGTCAGCCATCGTAGCCTTCTCATATTAAGACTCAAAAATAAAGTTGAAGAAAAAAAGTATGGGCAGCAAAACATATTGACTTGTTTATTTTTCAGATTCGACCTGCTCAACATGGGACTCTGCTTTCACCAAGTCGTCAATCAAGTCGTTGAATATCAACCTCTCAATAACCAGTGCTAACCGGTATGTTTCTTTGCCAAAGTCCGTTCACTTTTCTGGTGAGCGTAAGAGATCATCTTTCGAAAGCAGTCCAACTTCATTACAAACATCCCGACTTAATCGGCGGATCTTAATCGTTAATACCACCAGACAACCGCCGCCTATGATGATCATAAAACCAACTTAAGATAAATCTTAGATCCCACAGTACATGCCAATGCTTCCTGTCACTTGGGTCGACGGCGAAGGCGCCCATCTTTTGACAATCTTTCTACTCACTTGGGTCCATGGTGAAGGCTCCGATCTTGAAACATAGACAAGCAGATGATATAGGCGATAGATTGTGTTAAAGGAAAAGGCATTGACGTCTTATCTGTGAGTCTGCCTTTAGGTAGGCCCAAAATCGACTTATATAATACGTACCCGTCTAACGAAATTGGATCGAAATAAAGAAAGCCTTGCCTAATCTAAGAATAGGAAGTTATAAGGTACAATATCAAAAGCAGTAAACTAACTTAAAAAGAGTTGCGTTTGGATAAGAAGCATATATACTTCTTGTTTTCTGAGATGATATGCCAGCCCAATTCCATGTTTCCAACTAATCTGAGATGCACCTTTTGAATCGACTTATATTTGCTTAATGGAATCCAACCGAAAATAGGAAAGTCTCGTTTGATCTAATACTAGGAAGGTATAATACACTATCAAAAGCAGGAAACTGATTTATAAAAGTTATAATACATTTGGATTTGTAAGTACAAACACCCGCCTTGCAAGTACTAAAACCTTTTACCAACCAATAACAACTACTAACACTATCAAACACCTCTAAACGCCCAATTAGCCTCTCTTTAGTCATCTTTCAGATGAGGTCAGTTCTTGAGCAGTACAGCGCAG
The DNA here is from genome assembly GCA_033002965.1 of Piper betle. Taxonomy (NCBI): domain Eukaryota; kingdom Viridiplantae; phylum Streptophyta; class Magnoliopsida; order Piperales; family Piperaceae; genus Piper; species Piper betle. The sequence goes on from JAURVB010010550.1 coordinate 25,437, forward strand.
TGAAGGAATACACATAAAGAATGCACCCAATCAAGTCCATATCAAAATAACCATTCATTCTCTTTGGTTCGGTTCGGTTCATTTCTGCTGACTATTATGCAGAAAAGATGCAGAATTTATGAAGTTGTAAAAAGTCTATTAGGAAGTTGCTTAGCTTACAATTCAGCAGACAAATATAGAAAAGAAAAGAAATCATTGTAAAAATTGAATCTTTGATACTGGTCTATGGATTAGAAAGTTTATTAGGGGCTTGTCAAGCTTACAAATTAACAGACTGTAGAAAAGGGCATTGCATTCATTCATTCATTCTAAAAATTGAATCTTTGCCATTGGTTTCTCCAGTTGGGAAATTTCTTTAGGAAGTTTTTCAAACTCTCAGAGTAGCAGACAATGCAGCAAAATACAAATAACTCTTTCTAAAAATCGAATTTTCAAGCTTGGTTCATGAAACTGGAAGAGTTACATATGACAATGATTAATTCGTATTAACAAATGTTTGGAAGTTATTGATAATCCTAGTAATTTGAGTTAGTTAACTTAACTGCATGCAAAATAGAGATCTAATTATAACTCCGCATAACTATCAAAAAAATCATTAGGATTATTAATTTCAGCACTAGAAAAAAAATCATTAGCCTTAATTAGCTCCCAATTTACCCGACATTTTTTAGAAAATATGCATAACCATCATCATAGGGAAACAAAATGAATCTTTGACACGAAATTTGAAAAGTCAACGAGGAACCTGTTTAGCTCAGAATGTAGCAGACAACGTCGAAAAAGATGATGAATTTATCCTAAAAATCGAAACTTTGGTCATGGTTTTGGGAGAGAAACGGGGAAGGAACAGGAGTTGATACCTCCAGGTGAACCTCCGCCGGCGCCGGAGATGACGGCGGTGACGGCGGGCTTGGCGTGCTCCAGCAGCCACGTCCCCTCGGACAGGTGCCCGAGCTCGCACGTCAGCTGGAAGATCCTCGCCGCGCAGAGCGCCGGCAGCCGCACCAGCCGGTCCTTCCTCGGTCCCGCCGCCGGTGCACTCCTCGGCCGGGCCTTGCGCCGGCCAATTCCGGTGGGCGATGGAGCAGGCACCGCTGTAGTAAGGGGGTCGAGGGAAGGGTAATTTCGGTAGGCCCATTTTTCTTTCAAACTAGTCTAATAATAGGGTGGGGTGTTTGTTTGTGCGCTTCTTTTTAAATTTTTTTATTTCACAAAATTTAAAATAAAAAAGAAAAAATATTTATTATTGGAAATATTGAAATTTGATATTTACAACTTAATAAATATATAAATTTATCTATTTTTACATAAAAAT
>JAURVB010010551.1:0-10493 GCA_033002965.1 Piper betle
AATGTGAGGCCCTGTGACAACTAGCTAGTTGTTTCGGTTGTACTATATTTCGGCTTATATGTTGGTACTGTTATTTTGACAGTCGTCACTTATGTCACCGTAGACTTGGTTATATCATTTTTTGTATCGTTTGGTATCACGTAGTATACTGTTATGATGATATGTGATGTTTGTATAGCCAACTCGATATGATTTTGCCCTGTTTAGATATTGGTTGAGATGTTTATGAATTGTTTTGGTATGTTTATTAACAGGTTATTAAAATGTATGGGAAAAAAAATTGTTGTTTGATTTTGCCAAGGCATGCGCAGTAGCTTTGCCACGGCAAGCGGTGGCAAATGAATTAAGTAGACACCAGATTGTCACTCACCCATGGCTCATAGAGCCTCGGATTTGTCACGATATGCGGTGGCTAAACTTAACCACGATGTAGCCACCGTAAGGGGGTGGCTAAAATCGACCACGGCTTAGCCACCCGCTACCGTGGCGAAGTTTAACCACGACATGTGGTGGCTAGACTATGGCTTCAACTAGGACCATTACCCATGGGTTTGTCATGGTGTTCAACTGTGGCTAAATATTACTGCCTAACCGGTGGCTAGCTCGATTTTAACCCCTACAATTGCCATGGTGTTATTTTGTGACAACCTTTGGTTTACCACAAGAAAAGGGTTCAATTGTCACTACAATTAGCCATGACAATTCGTCAAAATCCTATTAATGATATAACAAAAAATGAGGTCCCTTGAGAAACACCGGCTGACTAATTGTTTCTTTTTCAAGTGTGGGCACTCGCAAGGGTATGAGGACTTCGGCTGCAAAAAATTTTTTAAAAAAATTTAATTTGATTAAATGGGTAATTATAAAGCCCTAATGTGAAAAAAACGTTGAGGTGACATAATATTAATTATGCTGACCATGCTTATTGTGATCAGACATAAACCTATATAAAAAAATGAATTTAACTTATTTTCTACAGTTTTAGCCCGTAACGAAAAATAAGATTACAGTAGGTAGGATTAGGGTTGCTAATTGAGCGAGCCAGCTCGTGAGCATTTAGCGTTCGGCTCGGCTTGACTCGACTCGAAACTCGACATTTAAATGCTCGACTCAAACTCGACTCGAACTCGAATCTTACGAGCCGAGTTTGAGCAAGGTCATGTTCGACTCGACTCGACTCGGTTGTAACTCGAACTCGACTCGATAAAATAATATAATAATATAGTCTTTATATATATATATATATATATATATATATATATATGCAATATAATAACAAAGAAGCAAGATACTTGAGATGATAAGTATTCACCTTGATGACTTCAAGGTTGTGGGTTCAAACCACATTGGCCTCATTTTTTTTAAGTGAGGTACTTTTGACTTTTAATCGAGCTAATGAGACTGGCGAATGAGCTCACAAAAATAAACAGTTTAAGTATATTCGAGCTCGAGTCGAGTTCGAACACATAAAAGATATTCGAGTCGAACTCGAGCATGTATGTCCAAACCTCGTTCGATCTCGAGTCGAGTTCGAACGAGTTTCGAACTATTCGAGCCGAGTTCGAACACATGTTGAGCTCGGCTCGCTTGCTCAATTAGCACCCCTATGGGGTGCTAATTGTAGCGAAGCGAACCGAGCTGGCGAACGAGCTCACAAAAATAAACAGTTTAAGTATATTCGAGCTCGAGTCGAGCTCGAACACATAAAAGATATTCGAGTCGAACTCGAGCATGTATGTCCAAAACTCGTTCGATCTCGAGTCGAGTTCGAACGAGTTTTGGACATACATGCTCGAGTTCGACTCGAATATCTTTTATGTGTTCGAGCTCGACTCGAGCTCGAATATACTTAAACTGTTTATTTTTGTGAGCTTGTTCGCCAGCTCGTTCGTAAGCTCGAAACCAGCTCGATTAAAAGTCTAAAAGTCAAAAGTACCTCACTTAAAAAAAGTAAGGCCAATGTGGTTTGAACCCACAACTTTGAAGTCATCAAGGTGAATACTTACCATCTCACCTATCTTGCTTCTTTGTTATTATATTTCATATATATATATATATATAAATAAATAAATAAATAAAATATAATATAAAGACTATATTATTATATTATTTTATCGAGTCGAGTTCGAGTCGAACTACGAGTCGAGTTCGAGTTACAACCGAGTCGAGTCGAGTCGAACACAACCTTGCTCAAGCTCGGCTCGTAAGATTCGAGTTCGAGTCGAGTTCGAGTCGAGCATTTAAATGTCGAGTTTCGAGTCGAGTCAAGCCGAGCCGAACGCTAAATGCTCACGAGCTGGCTCACTCAATTAGCAACCCTAATTATATATTTGTAAACACGAGTATATGTGTGTAAAGTAAATGATCATATGCACATATGCAAATAATTAGACATGCCAAATTTGTGAATTTTCTATTTGACATGATAATTTCGATTCTTCAGCTGATCTATGAACACACGGAAGCCTTTTGGTAATCCGGTTGGGGGCAATTTTGAGGGAGAACCAAGTCAATCGAGGAGCAAAACCGTAAAAGAGCCTGATTTCGTAGATCAACAACGTCAGAACCAAATCAACCACTATCTTTAAGACGACTTCCATGTCCACGTTCTAGAGACGAGCAATCTCAGTCAAGTGGGACTCTAAGACCGAGGGGGCCGGCATATGTTGATTTATCAAAGTCAATAAAGCAAGCCCATCAAGTAAGACTAAACATTTCTTCATGTTTCCGTTTTCTTATTTTTCATGCTTTCTGCGTTGCTTCCGAGCCTTTAACTGGGGATTTGTCAGTAACACTGAATATTAATATTGTAAATCTTATATTTGTTATTATAGGGTATCCATTCTTATTAATAAAATAATAATTCAATACTAATTTAAGATTAAAAGTAAGAAAATACAATAAAATTTAAAAATACAATAAAAATGTTCTTTATAGAAAGTCACGTGTTCAAATTTTGTTAATCTCAATTTTTTAAATAAGTAATAATAATATATCAATTATATAAAATTAAAATTTATTCTATATAAGTTACTGATGACATAACATCTTGGCTAGTAATAATAAAAAGAAAACTTAATGCTGACTTAAGATTCAAAGTAATAAAATTAGCCAATGAAAGTACATTGAAAATAAAATAAATTATAGTTGATGTATATCTTTAAAATTATTAATATGCTAGGGCATCACATCACATCTAGTTTATATCTAATATGTAATGTATTCGACTTAATTGGGTTGAACCAAGCTCAACATGAATTTAAAATTACAAATAAAAAATTTTATTAGATATTAAGAATATTTTTGACAATCAATATTTAATTAAATACTAGTTAAAATGCCATATTTTCTAAAAATGAAAATTTGAAAATTTTAAATTCAAAATTAAGGTACGAATAAAGCTTAAACCGTTTAGACACAAAAAGTTATAAACTACAAATACGAGATTGGACTGGGTGACATAATATACTACTTGAAATTTTATAAACCCTAATTCTTTATTTGTTTACTATTCCTTCCGTGACTGTGCGCGACCAACCCGGTCAATTATTATAATCAAGTGAAATGAATGATATTTATTTCACCATAGAAGTGACTAACAAAGCTTATTCACAATTACTCTGCAAGGAACAAGTATATATTTCAGGGTCATCCTCTCCACAAGTGAGTGGTAATAATTCTTTATGAAAAAGAAGGCGAGTGCTTGAAAAAATAAATAAAGTGGAAATAATCACAATTCTGACCGGGGCACTACAACTTTCTCTATTTACCGTGCTCACTGACCCACGCGTTATCGTATATGACCAAACTTCCGTCCACAACTGTGTCGTCTAGTGTGCAGAGCACATATGTATAACTAGGGTTATTCTATATGGAATTGACCGATTTAACTTGGATCAACGGCGATCTATTAAAAAATAATGTGAATTGGCTAGGCTCGAATCGGTCCGTAAATCGGCCGATTCGAGCCGATTTCACCCGATTTGAGCCGATTTTGGAATTGGCTTAAATCGGCCGATTTCGGCCGGCAGCGAGGAGGCGGCAAGGACGGCGATGGGTGATCAGGGGGCCGGGCTAGGGGGCAACTGCGGCGTGGATGGGGCAACGAGGGTGAGCGGTGAGGGAGGCGACCGGGCGGCGGCGCAGGCGAGCAGGCTGCAGGCAGGCGAGCGAGGGCGGGCGACAGGGCAATAGGGCGGCGACGGGGCAAGCACAGGGGGCTGAGGGGGGGGGGGGGGGGGGCGACGGTGCAGGGCAGCGGGGGAGAACGAGGGATGAAATATAAGTGGCATTCTCGTAATTAAAAGTTGAGCTCTGACTCTGACTTGAATAAAAAATAATAACCAACTCTAAATAATTTTAAAAAATCCAAATAAATATGAAAAATATCATAAAATATAATACACATTATAACATAAAAATTACATCAGAATGATATATTCTATACTAAGAACCTACTAATTTTGATTAAGTTGAAATTTTTAGTATAAGACCGATTCAGGCCGATTCAACTGAACCGGTTCATGTCCAATTTATACCAATTTCGATTCTGATTTTGACTCCTTCAAAAACCGATTCCGATTTCGATTCCAATTTTTGCAACCACGGTACAAAGTTAGTTATTTTGAGAGTAATTTATTTAATAAAAAATTACTTTAATAGTAATGTCAAATATTGGTATCTTTTACCAAAGTACAATATGATGTCTTGTGGCTTTAATGGACTGCTTTCTTTTTGGGTTCCATAATATACGGCGTCGCTTGAAATTAGTCATTAGGGGAGGACTTATTTGTGTCCACCCAAATTTGTGTTGGTTTTGCCTCAAAATTTTCTTTGAAAAGAATGTGTTGGCCAGTAACTTAAATTTGGAGTCTAGTCATAAATATGAGCTAATAATGTTTCCTATTGATAAAATTGATAAAGTTAGTGATTTATTTAGTTTTTTTTACTACATGCAATCTTGTAACTCTCTCAAAATTGCTAGGATTAGTAATTTTATCACTATAAAACATCATTAGCGTAAATACAAAAAATAAAATTTATAAAAAGGTATATTATTCAAAATTTACGATTTAAGGGGACTCTTATTTATATTCACAAATTAAATATAATGGAATTGAAATTGATGACTTTGTTCTCAGTTGTGTTTATGTTTAAAATATTTTTGAAAAATTTGATTGTAGAAGCCAACCAAAATAAAAAAACGGGACAAAGCAAACTAGATGTTTAGGCATGGATTTCTCCCCGCAATCTTGCTTTACGTTGGGTCGAGGGTTTGGTGGGACCGAGGGAAACTTTTTCATACAAAGAAATCATCCAAATAAAATAATAAAAAATATAATACCGAGAGCGAGGATGGTTTCTTTTAGAGTTTAACTTGAATTGCTAAGTCAATATACAATGGCTTAATAACTATGAACTCACTATTTTTTGAATTTACATTTACACAAATTAATGGATTTTACAACCTTCAAAAATTTTTCTTTGATAACTTCGACTTCAATACCCATTTTCTTGCTCTTCTAGTCCTTAAATCTCCGTAATGACTTTGTTTGTCCTCTTCTAGTCTTTAAATCTCTACAATAACCTCACCACTGTGTCTGAAAACGCCGAAAACTTAAAAGGCACTAAATTTCATGTAAATCGGAGTGCAGGAGTCTCTAAAAAATCCGAGTTAAAATCCAAGTTAAACTGAACCAGCCGGGTTGGTTTGCCTTCCTGCAATGTGGCCTGGTTCATTTCTGACGGGCCTGGGCCTTGAGCTGGGGGGACTTGGTGGCTTCCAACAAGCTAGTCGTGGACCAGAATAGCTGGACCCCAATACAAGCACAAAGCGGACACAGGTAAGCAAATCGGATGCGATCAACACAGCTTAGGGGATAACCAAATCAGATTCAGCGACTAAGTTGGACTGCAATCGGCAAGTATATGCATTGATCTTCAACAGTGACAGCAAGGCAGCCTTGGCAGCTTCAAGGCTTGCCAAAGGGGGCTTCTCCTCGGCTAGGCTCCAGTAGTAGGCTGCGGCAACAACACCTCTCTTCAGCATGCTTCACGGATTCGGGATGGTGACGAGCAGGGATGAGGCAAGGTCGACTCCAAAGTTCCTTCAAGTCTTCAAGGCTTCGGCACGTCGGTGGCTTTGCAGTACAGCTCCTGTTGTTTGTTGACACAGTGGTGCATCAGCAGTGATCGGTAAGCCCCTCTCCTTGGCAGGCCGGCAGGAAAGCAAGCTTCTTTTTGTTGCAGCAATCAAGCCGGTGAAGAGTCAATGGTGGGATAGCACTCCACAATGGGATATGACTTCAGGCTAGCAGCGTCTTCTCCAAGCGGCAAGGCAGCACGACTCCACGAGGGCTCCTTGGTGGCAGCTAGGCGATGTGCGGCAGCATGATGACAAGGCTTCCCAGTGGCCAAGCAGTAGGGTGGTGGCAGTGGCGCTCCCGCGGCAATGCTCCAGCACTTCCACTGTGAAGGGACTTCAAGTAGAACCTTGGAAAAGCTCCACGGCGAGGGAAAGCTCTGAGGTGGCAACACTCATCAATCTGGACAAGGCGGTGATCATCAACTCCAGCAATGAAACTACTATGTGATCTGCAAGGTGGCGAGCGGCAACCCTGGTGGCAGGTTCTACTCCTTGCTCTGGTGAGGGCAGAACTACGATAAGAACACCATGGCGAGGCAATCTTCGCACCAGCAAACGATCATTGGGTTGAGACAAACGGGAGGCAGCGAATAGGAGACGACAACAAATTGGGGATGGCAGCGAATTCTTCCTCTCGGCTCCTGCAGCGGCGGTTCACGGCCACAAGGTTCTTTGACTCCGGTTAGGTAGCGACTTAAAATGGGCATAGCGGGGGCTCCCGGCTACAAGGCGGGAAGCAAGAAAGGAACGGACTTTGGCGAGGCATGCACGTTTCCTTCACAACAACTTACCAAGTTCTGAAAAATTATCCTTTCCTTCCTCTTACCTCGCTTGATTGGGTATTTGCAAGGCTTTTAGACTTCTATCTGGTCCACTTCCATTGGGCCAAAAATCCTCGTCCACCTCTTCTTATTCTTTCTTATTCTTATCTTTTTTTCCTTAGTTTTGGGAACCACCGTAACTAGTCATGAATATGGTTAAACTTGGCTTGGGTGTAGGGGTTTGATCAAATTGTGGTGGGGTGCATACATGTCTGATAACATGATTTGGGCGAACACTAGACTAAAACGTTTTGAAAAAGATCACAAGAATTATGACATTAATGTATAAGGTTTTACTAAAAAAGGGGAGGGAAATTTTGGTATTACCACGTGGTGGAAAAGTTATGCATAATTACTAGTGAAAAACCAGTGACTTGATTTAGAATTTTACGTTAGCAAACCAGTCGGTTCAACCATTAGTCAAGTTGAGTAAGTTTCAAGACATGTTATGTAACGACCCGGTCATTTGTCACAACATTGTAGGCCTAGCTGGCCAGGTATTACTCACAATTAAGCAAATATGTCTAACATTTTTATTTAACAAAAACATATATAAAGATCCCACAGTCTTAGACCGTTTCCCAGTAGCCACACTTATTTCTCAAATAAATAATAAAAGGAGTCCTCATATTTATTTTGCTCCATGCCCTGGTTGTCAATCACCTACTTTCGTATTTGCACACCTGCGGAGGTAATTCCGCGTTAGTGATTACAACATTAAGTAGTATAATAGATAAAACAAATCAAGTACATTCCACTATTTCCTTATGTTTATTTTAATATGTGGTGGAGCGATTCCGCTATACTCCAAAACAATGCGGAGGAGGTATCTGCTGTGATCCGCACACCCCGGCCGTAGCCCTTTTGTGGGGAGGCTACTACTACCGTCTCCAGTGCCAGTGCCTCGCATACCCCGGCCGTAGCACTTTTTGTGGGAAGCTATCACTGCACTCAGGTGATTGCTACGCCCCGTTTGTGGGGAAGCTCTCACTACCAATTCTAGTGCCAGTGCCTCGCACATCCCGGCCGTAGCCTTTTTATGGGGAGGCTATCACTGCACTCAGGTGAATGCTATGCCCCATTTGTGGGGAAGCTCTCACTGCCAACTCTAGTGTCAGTGCCTCACACACCCCGGCCGTAGCCTTATTATGGGGAGGCTATCACTGCACTTAGGTGAATGCTATGCCCCGTTTGTGAGGAGCTCTAACTGCCAATTCTAGTGCCAGTGCCTCCACACCCCGGCCGTATCCTTTTTATGGGGAGGCTATCACTGCACTCCAGTGCGATGGAGGAGTCGCTGTGCCTCGCTCACCTCGGCTGTAGCCTTTTTATGGGGCGGCTATCACTACTCCAAAACAATGTCGATGCATTACACAATTTACGCACATAATACGACCCCGTGTCGGACTGAGTCAATTCTTTGACCCCGGTTGCACTCGGTGCATGGTGGTCGAATCTGGGCTCAGGCCGACCTAGGCTATCAACAAGGAAAATACGATGTTCTACCTATCATACGTTCCTGACTTGTGATTTTGTCTGACTGTGACCCGTGAACCCTAATCTGAATGAGGGCATAAAATTATACATTAGTATAATTTTATTTTGCATGAACCTACATGCAACTTACATGACTAATATACTATCAATTTTAAATGATGTAATTAGTTCATGTTAGTCTTCATTTCTTATTAAATTTTCAGCAATTCTAATGATAATTAATTATTAATTATCATTATCCAAATCCCCATTATCTAATTGATAATTTAATTATTAACATGTCCATTTACAAAACAACTAAGCAATCGACAAGAACCCCATGCATAAGACGCTGGAGATCTAGCAACTTGGCAGGGTGTCTTCAACAAACCTTTCATGCAAGAATCCTAATGGAAACAAATAAGATGAGGGATGAAATACTCACACAGTAATGGGGAGGTCGCCTGGGACGGAGATGAGGGATGAAATACTCCCTCCTCCTGCATATATATACACTTCAACCATTCCCTCCATTAAATTCTCATACCCCATCATCCATTGGTATTTCCTAGGTTCAACGAGCCCCTTCATTAAATTCTCACACCTCATCATCCATTGGTATTTCCTAAGTTCAACGACCCCTTCATTAAATTCTCACACCCCATCATCCATTCATGAATAGGTATTTTCTAGGTGACCTTAAGTCGAACCATGACCGGTCGACTTGATAACCAACCATATTGGTTCATCTATATTTATTTCATAATATTTAGGTTCGAGTCTTGTAATAATTTTCATGGTTTTTACACGTTTGCTGAGCAGATGCCAGTTGTGCATTATAAGCGATGAGAGTCAAGTGTACCTGAGTATACGATGTAACATTAGAAAAATGATGAGAAATGAGTTATTAAAGTGTATTTAATTGTAGAATTATTTATAGGAAAAATAACGTATTAGTTATAAAATATGTTATTTTGATGTTATGGAATATATTATATTTTATGGTATTTTGCCATATTTTTAAAGATTTTTGAATTTATTAGGAGTTAGTTATTATTTTCTACTCGAGTCGGAGTTCGGTCAACTCTTATTTACAAGATTGCCACCCAAACCCTCCCCGACTGCTTCCCCCTCCTCATCCCGATCGCCACCCCGATTGTTGCCGCTGACGCCACCTCCAGCTACTGTGCCTATGTCAATTGACGCCAATTGACTCCGCCGAAGCTTCGTTGTGTCGTCCCCCACCATCTTGGCTGCGGCTTGGCCTTCATGACGCCCCAACACTGCACCCTGGAGCCGTGCACCTGATGTCGATTCAGCTGTCAGCTGTCGTCGCCACCCCCTTTGACCCTAAACACTTTTCCCCTCCTTGTGCGCCATCGTTGAGATAGGCCAAGGGCCGATCGGAGCAAGCCGAGCGACGATCCACAGTTGTCGCTGGAGTCCATCGCTGCTGCTGTTGCCCTCATCATCCACTGTAGTCGTGTTGAGCTCAAGCCGGTTTCGACCCACAACCTTGATCTCATCGCTGGAAGAAGTCTCCATAAAACTGGCCAGAAGTCGCCAGAAAACTACCGAAAACTGCTGGAAAATTGGATTTGGTGGAATTTGCCGAACATCACTGATTTTACGCCGAATTCATCCAACAAACCCAGTCGAACTTCGGACACTACCGGGTGCTAAATTTAGAGTCTAAAACCATGCGACAGACACTAAATGTTGCTGATTGCCAACAACATGGGGTATAATTATCTCAAACCTAATTATTTAAAATGGATAATTATTAGCACAACATGCTAGGATTTGATTGATTGAGATAATAAATTATATTTATTGTAAATAAAAATGAATTTACATGATTTGAATGATATGAAATAAATGCTAATGAACTAATTAGGTAAATTAAGTATGAATTGTTAATTAACTGAAACGTAGCCTAGAAAATCATGATGTGGATTGATGTGAATGCATGATATGATTATGTTAGTTAAGATGTGTAAATGCATCATAGTGGGCGTTAGCTATTAGTTTTGATGTATAGGTATAGAGTA
>JAURVB010010552.1:0-21420 GCA_033002965.1 Piper betle
ACATCTACCGTATTAGATGGTTGAATGAACTAGACTGGAAGTGGGCAAGGCCAATCAGCTGAAGAAAAAATTCCAACGACAAAATTTTTAAGGCAAGGGGATTGCGAGATTTCTTAAATTACTATCAATTACAATACTTATTGATGTGAGAATTGAGTCATATTTTATATCAAGTGTTGAATAATGACAAAAATCATTTTGTTACAGTACTTGAATACATGAGCTAAAAGTCATGGACTTAATGTTAATTCCATGATAGCTTCTTTTACTAGGTGAAAAGTCAAGAACTTAATGTAAATTCTATAATTACTTCTCCAAGTAGATGAATAAATATTAATCTCTTGATCAGTACCGGAAGAATCATGATCCTATTTACTCACAGCAGGAGAATACCGAGTTCCTCGAGAAAGTGCAAAAATGACATTGGGTTCGGGGAAACCAAGGCCATACATACTCTTGATCATGTCTTCAATGTTGTCGCTCTCACATTGCCGGCCAATCTGCAAACAAGATTAATATTCATTACGTTTGTTCACATTATAATTGTGAAAAACTATTCAATGATCAGGTAGATGGTTGATCAGAAATAAATGAATTTTATAGAAAATAGAATTAATTTGCTAGTTAAAAGATTGTGAAACTTGTTTTATGATGTTTGCATTGCCATTTTCTGTGTGTTATTATTGTTATTATGTTTAAGTGTAGATAATATGTGAGTATTTTGATTAGGCTTACACACTTAATATAGCTGCAAGACCCAGTCAATTGTTGGCAAATCAGCACCATTAAATACTTTTGAAGGCAACTTTAAAATTTCAGTAATTAATAAGTGCTATCATTCACACGTCTCCCGTTATTCGTTGGGTCTTACAAATAATATTAATTGTAAGACCTTACAATTAATTTTTTTCTTTTGATTATACTGGCATCAAACAAGTTGGAAGTTGGTTGCCTCAGAATCAACTGTTCAATGGCCTTCGCATTTAGTTTCTTCCCTCAATGTTGAGCACTGCCTGTTTTTGATAGCAAATGTCATATTTACCAAACCATGTTATGTTAAATGGCAAACCCATCAAATCACGGGTGATTGGTCATGAATGAAGGACATGTTGAAGCTTATTGCAAATTATGGGGTGGCCGGTGGATGACGTTTAGTTATGTTGCTTATTGCATACAATAAAAAATGATGTATCGTGATCCAAAAAACTATCGGAGTAAAATTGGTGTTAAAAGATATTAATTTTCATAAAAATGATAAAAGAAAATGCAATTTAGCTGTGTCCTTTACATGTTGAGCATCGGTATTTGCTCTAAGAAATTAAGATTATGGCGTATCAATATTTAACATTTAAGAAAACTATTAGAACTCAGGTCATGGGGAAATTGGTCACTATTTGCCTTCTCCATTACTGGCTGAATCATCTCTGGTGTTGTTGGATGTCCATGGTGCAAGTAAACCAGTAATTCCCACAGTAGATCAGACTTATTTTTTAAAATATATTGCAACTAAATTTTAAATCATACATAGCAATAAGCTTGTCAACAGGCAATTGGAGCTGATTATTAAGGTAAACATACGTGCATCAAACAAAGATTTTATATATATATATATATATATATATATATTAATCCAAAAGGACAACTTTTGTTGATGACTGAGTAACTTCAAGTCAACAAAACTTACATAGTTTATCAAGGACCTGCACGGTTCCAACTCATTCCATGCAATCCATCAACATATGAGCAAGCTAGCAAACATAAATTTTACTTGTAATGTTCAATTATTAACTTACATAACATGTTCACTATGATTTTAACATTCAAAATGGAATTTTAAAACGGTGTCAAATTTAAAACTGCCTTGAAAAGATACATTTGTACCTCAACATTACGAGCAATGGAAAGCAACTAGAAATGCTTTTGGCGTCCAAGGAGTTGGATGTGAATGTCACTTAATTCTTGTAAGGCCCTATGTCTCTCATAATGGAGTCCTCAACGTCAAAAATGCCAAATGGATCTTCTGTCTGAGAATGTCTTCTATGATTAGGACCAGCCTTCTGATTGAATAATACTCCTCAGTTTCGAAACATCTTGAGCTCAAAGAATTAGATTGGTCGGACCTTTAAACAGCTCCTGGCTTCTCCATATCTGTTGATCTCTGTGTTCTTATCAATCTAATGAAAATGCAGGTTAAACACTTCATTATACTCTCTGATAGCTTGTTAATTTGGTTGCCATTTCTGGCTTGAACTTTCTTCTGAAGCAATTGAATTATCAGAAAAACTTGTGCTAGATAAAGCACTACAGTGAGAAATCGCCTACTCATCTCTTGATTTTGATTGTCTTGATTTATAAGGAACAAGATTGCCAACACGAGATGTTATTGAAAAACTGTTATTCCAGCTTTGTACCTCATTAGAAGCCTCTGGTTGTTGAATTTTTTCGATGCCATCACTGAATTTGTGGATCTGAAAATCACCCTTGATAGCTCTGTTGATGAAGAACAAACTCCTTGATTGATCAGATGGTCTTCCTAGTTGCCCACTTGTGAATTGTCGTCTCATGGGCAGTGCTGTTGCACTTCTTGGCAAGAGACTTGCCTCTGCATTTGTTGTGAAGTTCCATCTTCCAATATTAGTGTTGTTAGCTTTAGTCTCTGATAGTTCATTGTTCATAGGCTCATCTCATGCTCCGAACCAGTAATCTCTCTATTTACCATTGCCAATACTGATAGCATCTCCTTTGTCTGTATGTATTCATGCATTTGTACAATATAAAAATTCATAAAAAATCATAGTTAAATATTGTTGTAAACATGATTATAATTTGACACACAAGCATATAGTAATCAAGAATGAACATATATACTATACCTCCCCGTAGTTATTCTAACTATGCAAGATGTCGTGTCATGCAAGACTTATATTACAGATGATAAGTTTTAATTTTATAAATAAACTCGTCTTGAATAATGAGGAGACTATAATAATTTAATATTTTAGATTTAAACTCCGATTGACATTAAAAGTAGATCCTAATTAAATGAGATAATAAACTATAGTAATTTGATTTATTATTTTAAAATTTTCTTGTATTTTGATAATTGGTTAAATGTCTTACTTTTAATTAGAGGTCAATATTGGCTTATCTTTTATCAACAGGAGTATGTATCCTCGATAGCAATGGGATCCACCCAGAGCTTAAAATATCATACTGGTTGCCATACTGGATATATAGATGACACAGGTGTATTTGGCTCCACTGGGATGGACAGAGTTTAAATACCTTGATTTTAGACAAAATAATTGAATTTTAGAAAAATAACTTCGTTCAAAAACCGGATGCAAATTAAAATAGTACAAAGATGTAAAGTGTACATCGGATTTACTTTAGATTTAGATTAAAGATAAATCTTAATTAAATGAGAAGATAGATTATAGTAATTTGATTTATTATTAATTATTTTTTGTTGTATTTGGATACTTGGCTAAATCTCCTACTTTTACAAGTATTAAGTTCTCTTTTTATTAATAAGATTATATATCCTTGATAGCAATAAGATCCACCCAAAGATTAAAATATCATAACGATTACCATACTAGATATATAGATGATAAAGGTATATTTGGCTCCACCGGGTTAAACCACGTCAAAATACCGTGATTTTAGACAAAAGATTGGATTTTTGATAAACAAAGGTTAAAAAAACCAGATGAACATTAAAATGGTACAATGGTGTAAAGTGTACATCGGATTTGTAGGGTTGGACCGTCTAGTACAATACATTGTCGATATAATATTTAAAAATATGGATCCATTTAATAAAGGCATGTGATGGGGGCGTCTATTAAGTGTTTAAGGCTATTAAATTTCGGGAAATGAAAATATCAATTGTAATGTCATTTTTTAATCGATGTTGCCATATTAGAGTCAGTGCCTACAGTATGGACCAAAATGACATTATTAGACTATTGTTATAATTTTGATTTAGGATACTATAGACAAATTTTTAATAATGTTCTAAGGTTAAACTATTGATTACGGGTTCTAAAAAGTTTATTTTTATACACTTGATGCTTATTAATAATGTACATATCACGTATGAGCAAAGACATACCTTGGGAGGTAGGAAGCTTGGGATAGGAACAGCCTGATGTCTTGGTGCAAAACATACTTGACCCTCTTCTCCTGGTAGAGTATTTCTTTCAATCTGTTAACCTAAATACTCAAATCAAATACATCGTATATGTAAAACCCGACCCGGTGTTTTATGTATGGTTTGTTGTTAGCATAATCCGAGCAACATGCGGTGAGTCCATTTGATCAATCTGGTGCTTGGAGTATCCCCGTGTGTTGTTGTGGGCGTAGTTATTAGGCGTGGCCACGATTAAGTTTTTTAGTCAATCCCAATTACCAAGCGAGTGGTTTGTGTTCCTTTTGGTTGTGTTGTGTAAAGTAGGGTGATGTTCACATGTGCTTCATGTATGTCGTGCTTTTTAAATCGCGTTAGGCTAAAAACATGTCATATGCATTTCAGGTGTACCTCTCCCTCTCTCTCTCTCTTCCTTCTCCCTTCCTTTCTTTTGTTTTTTTCTTTTTCCTTCTTCCCTTTTTCTTTTAATTTCCTCCCTCCCACTTTTCTTTTTTCCCCTTTTCTCCCTCACTTTTTCTTCTTTCCCTTTTCTCCCTCCCTCCTTTCTTCTTTCCCTTTTCTCCCTCCCTCCTTTCTTCTTCCCCCTTTTCTTTTCTTCCTTCATCCCTTTTTCTCCTGGCCGACCCAAGAATTAACCAAACATTATTAGATTAATTTAATAATAGAATAATCAATAATTGACGAGTGCTGGTCTAAGCTGACTAATATATTTTAAGTTCTATAGATTTAAAGTCTTTAAGGCAAATTTATCATCGGGGTTAAGTTTAAATAATCGACCAAAATTTTAAATTATTTTTTATAATTTTATCTAGATCTTATTCTTGATTAGCATGTCAAATATTTCAGGTAATTGGCCTTGGATCTTTTGGGCATTTTAATATCTCTTGCTAGATTTAAATACGGGATTGAATCTAAAAAATAATTTTATAATGCACCAAGATCTATGTCTCATTTTCTATATTTACTTTTATAGAATCTACTCACTATGAAGGTTTGATCAACATGTGAATGATGTGTGATGTGATATGTGTGTGCGTGTTTAATTTTTTGCCTTACATGCCATACCATTTGTTGCATCTAGGATAGTCTGTATATTATTGTGCACACATATCATATATGGTTTGACTAGTAGTCTGCAATTGCTAGCCAGTGTAGAGTTGAGCTCGCCAAGCTAGGATGTAGAGCTTGCTTCACAGGTTCATTAAGACACCTCTTTTCTTGATCTGCTACTTGGCTCTATTGTGGTTTTGTTTTATACGATAGGACATAATTAGTAGTGTTTTATTGGATTGTACTATCTACAGGCCATTTAATCGATTTTTTAGATTAATAAAACTTAAAGATTAAGATCCCTTGATGAGTTTTTGAAAGATGAAATCCAACTTAAAAGTTGCTCAAGTGCTATTTATCAGCCCTCTCTAGGCCTAGTACCTATTTATGATTTTTAGACTTTCTGTGCATGCATAATGGTTGGGAGCGTGCCGCCCACAGAGGGGCCCGGTCGGTAACAATTTGTGGTACTCAGTTTGGGTGTTAATTTATATGTATATGAGTTTTATTACCTACTAGTAGTGTTTATATCTGGCATGTGCATGCTTCCCGTTGATTGTATCGGGGTCATGCAATGTTGGTATGACTTCTTGTTTAGTGTATCCAAAATATGGTGGTGATTATAGTTTAGGCCCTATTGGCCATAGTACTAGTATGTTACTACCGAATATGTCTGGTTGATGTTTATGTATATTTCAGTGATTATGATTAGTCCCTAGTGGCCATATTTTGGTATGATGATGTGGGTTTTGAAAAGTTTTTTATTTCATGACAAAGTTTTCTATCGATGATGAATCGTCCATTTGCCAATTTGGACTTATTTTTCATAGTTATTTTCAAACTAGTAATCTTTTATTACTGACGTATGTTTTCTATATAGTGTGGTGTTATAGGTTTGGTTGGTGAGGCGTAAGGATCGAGAATAACTCATGGGATGGCTAGTGTCACGGGGTTGTTTATGGCCCAAAATTTTTCGACCTAAAACCCTGTCCGTGCGGCATATTCCCTCCTGGGAACACTAGTCTACTTCCACACGCACGCAGATACTGCTGTTTGTAGCGGCAAGATGAAGGTTGGCGCGCTCGTGAAGACTCGTACACCCGGCTAACACCACGCACCCAACTGCCCACAGCGCTACTTGTGTTGCTACCGGTACCGATCACCAAGTTCCAGCGTATGCAGCGGCACGCTGCGACACATGCACCAAGCACCCGTAGTATGTTCGCCCCAAGTACCGGTCACCCAACCCCGATACACTAGCTCGGAATCACAGCCCAGCACCTGGTTTCCAAATTTGACAAACACCCTACCAATTACGGAATCCACCCAACCTTTATTTCAATCTTGAACAAAGGATTTACAAGCAATCACAACCCTGACTACTTGCTGGTCGTGGACATGCAACCCCACGACCAAGCCTCTCAACTCCCTACAAGAGACCCACTTACAACCCCTAGGTCGATCCCTGATCAACCCCACTCACATGCACCGATCGAATGCAAACAGGGATTGTAACAACCAGAGACGTACCTGATCCTAAAGACAGACTCACGACCAACACCACAGCAGTCGTCCACCAAGATACCCCTATCCGAACTCCACGAATAGTCTGCAGTAGCACCTTGAAGTCTTCTTGCCCGATCAGGTTGTTCCCCTCCACAAAGAACTCATGTACTCCTGGAATTCGCCAATTGCTTCCACAATTGCTCGTGCCCTCTGTATTTTCTGAAGTCCTCATCAAATACCCGAGTTGGCTGCTGTTGGATATTCACCATATCCTCTGGAGATCCTCCACACTCCCAGGATCACGTCCAGGTTCGCTTGCGTCTATCTCCAAGGCTGCTTCGAGGTTTATCACCAATGAGTCACCGTCGCACTCCTATTGGTCCATGAGAAGATCATATATTCACCATATGTTCCCTCAACTCTATCTGCAGTTCTGGCGTCCACCATGCAGATAAGCATGCAATCCACCATGTAGATAAACATGCCGCTCCTTGGTCGCACCATGCTGGTTCGACCCTGGAGCCAAGTCCCGATCAACCCCTTTGTGCCAAGTCCTCGCCCCTTGTGCGCACCCTCGTACTGCAACATGGTCCCGTGACCCGCCTGGCTCGCTACCATGTCTGAATGCCGGTACCGCTGTCGGCTCGCTCGTGCATCAACCTCTGCACGCATCACTCACTCCTGGTCACGTCCACGCTCGCCCGCTCGTCCATCTTGCTCGTGCCCGCATGCGCGCGTGCACACACTGCACTGCGCTCGCATTCGTGCTCGTGCTCGTGCCCGCGCTCATGCCCCCGCTCGCGCTAGCCCTCGCACGCCCGCGCTCATGCTCGCGCGCTGGATGGCGCCCGCACGCGCTTCTCGCCAGTGCCACTAGTTGGAGTGACCCAACCCTCGGCACGCAGCAGCACGCACACACCGAACCCGCTCGGTGCGCTGCTCGCTCCAGGCTGCCACCAGACTTTGCCGAGCCACTCGATCACGCTGATCGCGCCCGACCATGGGTCTCGACACCGCTCGACCCAAATCACACACTGCTCGGCACTTCATACAGGCACGCTCGGTCATTGTACCGACCTCACTCCACCCATGCTCGGCACGCTGCTCGTCCACAGCTGCTGATCATGCAATTGCCCTCAAACCAACTTGAGGTTTCCTTAGGCCATGTGAGAACGATGCTCGCACATGCTGTCGACGCACCCGCTACACTTCCCGGCACCAGGTCTCGGCCCTTCCTTCAACCTCAGCCCTTTCTTTCCTGCAACCATAACTCGCATCAGCACTTGGTAAGTTGTTTCTACAAGCAGCATCCACCACCTACTCGGACTCGGTAAGACTAGGAACAACAGCCAAACCCTAGCTTCTTGGGCGCCCTGTAATCACTCCCGTGACAACTAGCTTTGGTTGTTGTTGTTGTGTGGCTTGCTCATGTGATGTGAGGCTAGTGGACCGTTGATGTAAATACTATGTGGGGCTAGTGAGCTAATATGATCATCTATATGAGGCTCGTGAGTCGTATAATGAGAATAGTATTTAGGACTAGTGAGCCATTTTGAATCATGTATAAGAGCCTATGGGCCTTTGAATCATGGAGTTTCCCTATCTTAGTATGTATGAAAATTATTATTACTAGCCTGTATTGGAACTATTTTGCAGACGGCAAACTCTCGGGTACACATGTTTAATCATTTCGTGTTGAAATTCTCCAAGCCCCGGAGTCCTAGAACTAAAGGTTAAATAAATCCCAAGTATGTCTAAACATTTTAGTTGTGCAGGTACCTAGAGTGAAGAAGAAATATGGGTTGGAGTAGCTTCTGGCTTTGTTTTGTTGATTGAAGGGCCATGTGAAGAGTAGGAAAACCAACAGCCTAAAGAATGTAAATTGTGGTTGTAAATGATCTGCGATGTGTTGAGAACAATGTGGAATGCCTCTAAAATGTTTTTGTGTGATAAATGTGTGAAATGTGAATATTATGGGTTTGCTTTTGTTAAATATGAAATTATACATGTTTGTGAAATTTTTCTGTCCTAGTTATGGAGGAAATTGTCCTTGATTTTTCCTAGGATTTGAAGTCTCTTTTATAAATTTAAATTCATATAGGATGTCCTATTTGTATGAGCCTAACCCTAGGAGTCTATAAGTGTTTTTGGTGTGATCATGTGTGTTTTGGATGCACATTTAGATTCCCTCAAGCCTTTTGTCTTTTAACACTTCAAGTGGTTAGGTCTGTCCTATGGATAGGCTTTACATTTAAGTTGAACAAGATTAGTAGTCCACGATTTAATACTTTGATTCGTTGTACTACGAGCCAAATTCGAGTGTTAATAGTATAATTCTACAGAGGTCATCGTTTATTGCATCCCATGTTTGTTATTTACATATAAAGTACTGCAATATTCCATAAATAAATGACTAAATTAATGATATGTCATGTAGTCAAGAAAGATATATCTTTCTTGTTCAAGATCCCTTATTGTGTTTTGCCCATTGGCACTACTCTTTCTAATTCTATGTAACACCAAAAAAATAATCCACCAACTAGCAATTAATTTGTGTAATAATTCTGGCAAAATTAATGAAGAATAATTTTAAGATAAATTTAATACAATAATTTGTTAGAAGAGACCTAAGAAAATTGATTAAAAGCTCATGACATCATTGAAAATATTTTATGTACATAAAATTAATTAATATTTTAGCAAAATCCGATTTTGTTGTGGTGTTCTTTCGGCCACGGGCGTGGAGAAGACGTGGTGAAAAGTACCATTTTCTCCGGCTATTTTTAAAAACATGGAGAAAAACCAATTTTTTGTGGTGAGAATAAAAAGTTATATATAGACCTTGGGTTCCACCCTCTTCTACATTATTAGATTCTAGCTTGCTCCTCCTTCACTCTTCTTATTGAAGACATCTCTTGAACCTTATAATTATAAAAGATTCAATTGACTTTCACATATTTAAGTAGAAGAAATTTCTATAATTACATGAGACTTTAAAAAATAATCAATATACATTATTAAATCAGACTTATTTGTCAACTCAAGTTAGCTTTATATAAAGAGCACCTGAGACATAATTATAGATTAGGATGGAAATAGTTAACAAACCTTTATCAAGCATATAACACAAAATAATATAGAGTAAAATCACTTACACCCCTTCTTTAACATAAGGTATCAGTTACACCATGCTTTTAAAAAAATAATCACTTATACCCCCCATTTTAGCAAATGATCACTTACACCTTCTTTTAAAAAATATTCAATTACACCCCGCCAATTCTAACACCATTAGTAAGTGGTTAAATAGTAATGACATGGTTAAAATTATACCATGTTTTAACTTTATTATGTGACAATTCGAACACATCAAGAAAAATATATTTTAGCACTACTTTCTTAACTTTTTATTTCATTAATTAAATATAAATATGTAAACTCCAATATTAATGATAACAAGTAGTTAAATATTGAAGATTTCACAAAAAAACTTGATGACATGGCAAACTCAAACACACCATCAAGAATAAAATATACTTTAACATCATATTTTCCAAAAGTAAAAATTAATTATACCCTTGATATGACTTAACTCGATATTAAATTATATTTTTCTTGATGATGTGTCAGAATTAATTTGTCATGTCATCAAGTTATTTTTGATCAAACAATATTTAAGTACTTGCTATCATTAATATTATAGTATATATTTATATTTACTTAATAAAATAATAAATTAAGAAAACAATATTAAAATATATTTTTCTTGATGATATGACTATAGATTAAACACGGTCTAACTTTTACCATGTCATCAATATTTAACCACTTACTAATGGTGTTAGAGATTGAAGGAGTGTAAGTGATCATTTTGCAAAAAGTAGGGGTATAAGTGAACATTTTTAAAAGCCTGGGGTGTAAGTAATACTTTGTGCTAAAAGGGGGTGTAGGTAATTTTTACTCAATATATATGCATATATATATATATATATAGTCTAAAATAATTAGATATTACTCGATGTTATGGTCCTCATCTTCCTTGGTCTGTCCGGCAAATCATCATCTACATCCAGATAAATAAATTTATGAGTACATGATATGCCGCACCATCTTCAATTAAAAAACTGTATATTCAAGTAAGTTATAAAGAACTTTAAGTAATAGCACAACAGTTTTACATATATGATTAGGGTTCTTGTATTTCACTCTCACCTCTGAAAACTGATTCTTCATGATCTCAAAGGAGCTCTAATGAGTGACGTATACAATTTTCATATTGCCTATTGACTTCTTTCCAGAGTTGATAGACCACCCAATGCATCTTCTTTTGTTCAAAAAGCAATGATTTCCCTAAAAGAAATAAATCATGTTTAATTTATTGTTATGGGCCATGTCATCTCTTAATCAGGTTGAAGATCATAAGAGCATCTCTATTGCTATACTATATCTTATCTCAATAAGAATTGAATATGAGACTAACTTGGGAATCTATCAATATTCCATCTACCTTAGAAAATTTTGTTTTCATAATTCATATACTCTGCCCGTGACTAGCATATATCCTAACATACGTCCGATCTAGCCAACTATCCAATATGATCTGAGGTCAGCTCTGATAGTATTTGTAATGGCTCGGCTTAAGTGCAAACTAATGATCATAGTCATTTTAAAAAATAATTAAATAAATTAAAGATCATAAACATACCTCTGCTAATATACTATATTTTACTCTAGTGGATATTGGATGTAGAACTAACTAAGAGATCTTACATCCAAGTTAGGTGTGATTGTGTATACGCACTCAAAGAAAGTATAGCCCAAAAAATAATCTTAAAAACCATAAAGAAATATTTGCAAAATATATATACTCTACAACAATATAATTCATGAACTATAATTTTGTGGATATATATGTGTGTGTGTGTGTGTATGTGTGTATTTGGAACATTACTCCACAATTTTCTGAATTTTATTATGGATATTGCTTTCCTCACGGCCTTAAATATACTTGACGGCTTATCGTGGATAAAAATAATATTTTTTATAATTTTTTAATGCGAAAAAATAATTAGGCATGAAAAAATAGACATGTGCCTCGGGTAATTATTCGAGCTAGAACAAGCTCATGACGAAAATTTAAAAATGAGCGGGGACATAAATACTTACTGAATAATTTTAAGATGCAAAGAAAAGGCGACATGAACTTCAGCAGGAAGGCATTCTTGGATGAGATTATTTTTCACGGTTGTATTCCCCTGTAACTTGGTGACATATGTTAAACCTCTTGCACCAAAAAATAAAATCAACCAGAAAATATCATTCCTATAGAAAAAATAGTGCTTTGGTGACGAAAATTTGTTCGTAGCTGAAGATCACAAAATATAACTCTCCACCAAAAACCTTATATTCCATATAATCTGTAAGTGACTTTTATTTATGTCGGGTAACCGACCCAAGTTGCCCTTTGGCCAGTTTAGGTCGGGAGTTGGCCAGGTCCAATCACAACAAGATCTGTAAGCCGCCCCCGGCTAGATGTGGTCTGAACTTGGAGGGTAGCCAGGTTAGGCTACCAACGACCTGATCTAGGCATCGGTCATTGTTGGCCGTAATGGTAGGGTTTTTTATTTATAAAATGTAATTTAATCTGAATTGTCTTTACAATAATACAACCCAGATTGATTTGTAGGGTAGGAAATTTTACGTAGCCCGGGTATATATATATATATATATATATATATATATATATGTAAAAGTTTTCGTGTAACATGGTGCAAAAAAATTGTCTACACCATGTTTGATCTGAGCCATCCGATTACAAGGACGGCTCAGATCAAAACAGTAAAAACCCTAATAACACTTCCCATCCTTCGTGGCGGCGGCACAAAGGCAGTGACAGGGGCAGGGAGGCGGCAACGAGGGCAGGGAGGCGGCGACGGGGGCAAGGATGCGGCGACGGTGGCAGGGAGGCGGCGATGGCGACAAGGGTAGGGAGGTGGCGATGGGGGCGTGGAGGCGGCGATGGGGTGGCAAAGAGGCAGCGATGGGGCGTGGAGGCGGCAATGTGGTGGCAAGGAGGTGGCGACAACAAGGGCAGGGAGGCGGCGACGGTGGCAGGGAGGCGACAACGGCAACGAGTGCAGGGAGACGGTGATGGTGGCAAGGCGATGGGGTGGCAGGGAGGCGGCGACGAGGGCAGGGAGGTGGTGATGAGGAGGGCTGCCCGCCCTATGGCAGCCATCCTGGCTCCTGTCACCACCTCCATGCTCTCATTGCCACCATCGCTGCATCCCAGCCCTCGTCGCTATTGCTGCCTCCCTGCCACCGTCACCATCACAGCCTCCTTGCCACCCCATCGCTGCCTCCATGCCCCCATCGCTGTTTCCCTGCACTCGTCGCCGTCGCTCCCTGCCACCGTCGCTGCCTTCCTGCCGCTGCCGCCACCCAGGATGGGAAGAGTTAGGGTTAGGGTTTTTATTACTTTGATCTGAGCTGTCCTTGTAATCAGATAGCTCAGATCAAATATGGTGCAGAAAAACCATGTTGCAGAGTAACCGGCCTATATATATATATATATATATATATATATATAAAGAAAGTGATCCTCATCTATGTGGCAAGCTCACAGTTTTTAAAGATTTTTCTTGACTTTAAAGAATTTTAAAAAGAAAGTTATCATAAATTATTATAATGACTGAGATTAGATATATAAAATTCCTAATTTAACTATAACAATGAATTATGTCTCTTATACCGTTTGATTATTATAATGGCTAAGATTAGATCCTTAAGATTCCTAATTTAAGTACAACTTTGAATTACGTCTCTTATTTTAACTGTAACACATTAAAATAATACTATGTTTTTGGATCAATGACTTAAATTTGATTTTGTAGAGAAGATATTGTATTGTAGACGATTTTTTCTCCATCATACATTCTCTCTTGCATCTTATCGTGTCATCTTCCTCTCGAGTAACATTAATTTTAAAAGTAATTAACTAAATTGATTCAAAATAAATTACACGTGAAATCTGCACAAGGAATGAGATATCATGCTAGTATATATAAATAAGGAAAGGTTGCCTTGAGTTATGGCTGAGACAACCTTCCTAAAGCCCATCTTAATCTGAGTCATCCAATTACAAATACAGCTCATATTAGATCTCAAAAAAAATAATAAAATAAAAAATAAAAACCCTCTCCCACCCCCTTCCCTGACCTCCAATGATCGGAATGGCTATCGGCAAAAAAAAGAAAATTGTCATCCGTTAGAACAATCAACAAAAAAGAAATTATCCCAATGACGAATAATTTTTTCATTTAATAGTTTGAGTGTGAACTTTAAATATTAATTTTTTATTTAATAGTTCACATTAAATAGTTATTGATAGAACTACCCATACCTATTTACCTATAACTCCACATTCTAAACCGTTTAATGAAAAATTATCGGTGATAGGTTCACAAAATTTACATTTAAAAATAGTTCACACTCTACCATATATATATATATATATATATATACACACAAGAAGGTTGGTATGTATATATATACCAACCTTTTTACATTGACTTCAACCAATTAAATTTCAATATTTATCGGTACTTGTTGTCGGTCATGTGGATGCATCTCATAATTGGGGACAGGTTTTATAATAAGGAAGGCCTAATAAGCTAAACGGAAAGAAGAAAAAATGGATGGCCATGAATAATATGTCCAACATGCAGATGTAATCGTAGGAAACAGAGAACTTAAGTGAGATAATCACAAGTTGTTACTCTTTTTCATCATCATTTTATAAATATCTAACCTCGGATGATTTTTCTGCTGATATAACTACAGGGGCGTCCGACAACTGTGGTGGCTGAGCTTCTGCTTGCGGTATGAGCCGCACTGGCAGCACTACAAAGTTAATTATAGGCATTACATATACAACTTTTGGTTGAGAATAGAAGAGCGCCCATTTTTTAAAACCGGAATTAGCTAGCTAAAATATAGGCTTTCACTAGTGGGAAAAAAGATATTTATCACCGAAGAGGTATTTTCGGTGACAGAAGCGTCTTTGTCACCGAAATCTGTCACCGAAAATATCATAGAAAAAATTGAAACCCCACAGCTAAATCCCACAGAAACTTCATTGTTTACACCGCACTGAATTTCTGAGCATTAGAGCTTTTAATTTAGAAAAGCGGCTTTTATTTTCACAGTTACTGCTCAGGGGAAGTTCGGCCCCATATTTCGATTAGAAAAAGTCCTTACACTAAAAAAAAGATTGTATCCACGCTTTTCTCCAAAATTTTAGTCATGGAGAAAAACTCTAGATTTTTTTCTATATTTGGAGAAATTTGAATGTGAGTGTATATTAATTTTCTAACTTATCTCTATGCCAAAAAGGCGTTCCCCATTAATATGAAAACACGGAGATAAGTTGGGTGGCGAAAAGTCAATAGAAAAAATTTAAGTGTGGAGAAAAGTTAAAAATTAGATATTTGCCTTCAAAAATCTCCAAATAAAAGAAACCTAAAGGTTTTCGTTTGCAAAAATTGTCGGGGACAAAATGTAGAGAAAAGTAGTATTTTCCTCCACGTATTAATCTAATCTTATTAATAAAAGGTGAACTAAATACCGGCTATGATTAAAAGCTGTATATTTGACCAATTAAAATAAAACAAAAATAAAAAATAATAATCAAATTATTATAATCTCTCTTCTCATTCTTTTAAGATGTAATTGTTAAAGAGCTAATTAAAATCTATCCTTAAGATGGTACATTAATATAATCTATCTCATTGTTCAATGAAAATTTATCTTTTAAATTAAAGTTTATCTATAATATAAATCGTGTATGGTGCAGACCGTCTTGCCTAATCTAGTTTTACTAATTGGCCTAGTTTATTCTTATATATATATTAATAAAAAGGGAACTAAATACCACCTCCGATTAAAATTAAGATATTTAAATAATCAAAATACAATTCTTTTGTAGAGTTTTTGTAAAGTGTTGAGAAACAATTCTTTTTGTAGAGTTTAACTGCCCGCTTATGTGGTGTAAGTCCGAGTTTGTTAAAACCTTTTTATCTATATAAACAATTTTGTTTTTTTATTTTTATTTTTGCTCAACGTAGCATGAAGGATATTCAAAACATATGTATGTATTTATTGTGTAATGAAGACGTTAGTACTTACAAAAATAGCTGAAAACTTTCTAGGGTTGATAAATGGCATCCACTTCTAACAGCTTCAAGTTGATTAGCTAGGGTATGTAAAGGTGTTTCACCATTCGCAGCCACCATTTGCGATAATCCTTTCCATTTCTTCACCATTAACAATGCCAAATTTGCTAAAGAGAAATTGGAGCGTAGAATAGAGACAAATATTATACCGTTGGCTTGGGCATTGTGAATTAAAATTACTTTCTACCTATTTACGTACCATAAAAATTTCCTCGGACAGGTAATAAATTTCCCCTAGTATATATGATTCATAAAAATTGAGAATAGCTCGGACTGGACTTCAAGATATATATTATTTATGAAGTGGAGACTCTTAAACTCATTTCTTGTCTCATGCATTAACTTTCAATTAAGCAGGATAAATAAATAGTATATTTATCTGTTCAGACATATTATAATTCGCTTGATGTGCATGCCCATGACATAAGACTAGAATAAATCATATTATCTAAATATGTTTCACTGCTTACCGTGGGTAAAAGTAGAATTTTTCTTAATAACTGATTGACCAACCCAACCATCTTTTATAATGGTGTCATTTAAATCTGTTCAGTAGGGATGCTAATCGATAGAGTCGAGTCGAGCTCAATCAACTATGTTTAATCTCGACTTGCATACTTCGAGCTCGAGTAGAGCTCAATAGGTTTCAAATCGAGTTGAATTGGAGTCGAAGATGGGAAAGCTCAAGCATTACTTATATATAATTTTCTTCTATATAACTTGAGATAAAATTAATTATGAAAGTTTAAATGTTCAATTTCAATTTAATTATATGGAAAATAATTTATTTGGGATAAAAATTATTATATTATTATGTACAACCAACATTACGATATAATTACATTTATATTATTTTTTATGTTTTGTATAAATAGCTATATAAAAATATGTAAACTATTATATCTAATATAAATTATCAAGCTTAAACTTGAGTCGAAGTGAAGGGAGATCTGCCAGCGCTCGTGATTGTTTGATTTAAGTCAACCTTTGAGTCTAATAAAATGGAGCGAAATATTGAGCAAATTCAAATTCGATCCTGCTGTTAGGACCCCTACCATTTGGCACAGCCGCAGATGGTTGGGCTTCCACGCTTGTGAGCAAGGAGGAAGTAGGGTTGGGTAGAGTACGGAAGAACAGTCACTAGGTGAAGCACAGGTGAGCGGTGAAGATATTAGAAGGTGTAGCGAGGAACGTCATTGATTAATGTTGTTAATCTTAGTTCACCTAGAAACACGTCAAAATTCAATAACATTTACAATCTTATTCACAGTACATTCACTGTGAAGTACTATTTCACTTGTTAATATGTTTAATGGCATAAATCTGATTCATGGTTTCACTGACCCTGTTAGTATCTGACTCTGGAGTCAAATCATACCGGACGCAAGTTGATTCGGAAAGTCATGAAACCAATGGGAAATGATAATGTCATCGGAGCGAAAAAAATATTCATAAATTTCTCACCGAAGAAGCTTCTCGAGATTGCCACATGCAAGGTGCCAGCCCATCGGATCTTCTTCGGAGCAATTGGATCATTCTGTCCTCCTCCGGTGGCACTAAGGTGGACAAGTAAATGAACATGTCGGTGAGGCCAGCTTTGGCGGCCACGAGGGACATAATGGGTGATCAAACGACAGAGATCTAGCTATTCCCTTAACACGGCGAGGTGGCGCGGTCCTTTTCCGTCAGTGTCCTTTCCGTCGAGCCACTCCACTTTGACGTCGACCAGATACTTCATTGTCTCCACCGGGCAATCGCGAACTCGTAGGGCCATTAGCAACAAATTGCCACCCGAATCTTTTCCACTTCGTCTTCCAATTCCTTCCATTGTAGCAACCACATCAACCACTCAACCTCGTTCAACAATTTCTTAGCCGCCTCAGCCACCTCCATTATCATGAATCAATTAGTATCAGGATATGTAAAAATTAATATTGCAAGCCGTGAATTAAGAGGACAAACCGTATACTACAATACCCATAATCACTTGCTGGATCTACTCCATAGTTACGTGTTTAATGGCTTACCTTTTTCATCACAATTGATGCAAGTGAAACACAAAGAAAGAAGTAAAAACTTGTCAAACATTCGTTGCTTGCAGCAATTGAAAGTGTTCAACCCCCTTCTCTCAATATCTTGAAGCATGGGACATGTAAAAAAGGCTTGCCTCATATGTTCTCGACCGCCCTTGAATCGCTCCCTTCGATGTGGGATATGCTTTCTAACAATATAGTTGGCAAGCAGTTGGTATGCTGTTAATACTTAATAGTTGTAGGTACTGTGTCACGTACATAATCTGCTTCAAAGAATAACACTCAGTTCCCATTGTGGAGAGAAGGGGTAGTTATCTAAGACTTAATTAATTATCATTTTATATTTGTAGTTGTAACTTGATGTATATAAATTGTAGAACTATAATGTTCAGTATAGAATTGAATTTGGAGGAACTTCACCCACCCTTCTCCCTCTCCGACCAAGTAGGCGCATCTGTCCACAAGGACGTGAGCGGACGTACAAAAAAGCTTCCACTCTTACAAACCATGTCAATGTTCATATTTTTTATAATAAGGTGTCACTGATCATATATGACAAAATGAAGTCTAAATTATTATAAAGGATTATAGGTCATAATAATGAACATGTTCTTATTTATCTTAGTTCAAAAATTCGAAATTCGAAACTCAAACTTGTCTTGGCTTACTATAATATAAAGTCGACTCCAACCAAATTCGGAGTCACTTATGTTTTTATTTAGCCCAATAAATCAAAAGATTTGATGACATTAGTATATTTTGTTCTTTTTTGTCGCCTAAAATTAACGTAGACGCAATTTCTTTTACTTTAAAATATTTATTTATCTAATTAGAAGAATAAAAATATGAATTAATAAATTTTATTCTTTGACTTGGGAAGTCAATCATAAAATCTGTCAGTAATGGATCATCTATTAAGTTTAACCGGAAAAGTCACAAAATAAAACCAATTCGGAGAATTATTAAAGCCAAAAGAATTTTTAAATTATGGTATTGATGATGATAGAAGTACAAAAATTTGATTAAGAGACGCCTTCATGTGCATCTACCAATATTGGCATCTCTAAATATCACTTCAACAATCAAATGTGCCCATTTCATGGTTTACATCCATATAGGTGCCTCGATAGGCGCATGCTCTTGTAAAGTGAGGTTTTCAATGCCAATATTGCCAAGAACAATGGAATAAGTAATGATTAGAGGGTGCATACCCCCATATAGAGATGTCTTAGCTCTCTTAGATCAGTAACAGCTGATATGAGATCAATATCAGCAACATTCAAATTGAGTAATTCAAAGAGATCACATAGCTGTAATGTTTTTTGACTTAGACAAAGTACCCTCAGCATCCAACCATTCTTTTAATCTAAAAGTTTCACATTAAATGTAGATAATACAAGGGTATCAACTAGTGCTAATATGAATTATTCTCATATCATATAGTGAGGCTTATATATTTGGTCATAAAGGTATGTTTTTTTCTAATGCATATCTAACTACACATTCCTTGATGATATCGACTTTCCATCATTTACATACATATGCTTTACTTCATTTCACCACCATTGTTGCATATATGCTGGCGAAGAAGAAAGAGTAAGTAAAAGATTTGTTCATATATCCATTGCTTGATACCTCCCAAGTGTTTTAATTAGCTAGTACTTTTTCTTCTTTTTACCGCCCTCCTATTTATACCGTTTAATTGATAATTATATAGGTTTTTTTATTGTTGAATAATTAATTAAGAAAAATTCAAATACTAAGCTGGCTTATATATTGGGGTTTTTCACTGCCATGAATGTTAGCAAAGATGGTAACAAATATACAACTAAAAGGTTAACATTCCTTTCTTAAAGAAAGGGTTGTCATGTATTCGTTCCTTTTTTTTCCAAGCTCATGTATTCGTTGCTTGATACCTTCCAAAGTGTTCGACATTATTCCTTCCCAAATAAAAGTTTCTTTTTAAGGTTAGTGGACTGAATTGGGGTCACTCGAATTTGAATCGGAGACTATCTCCGTTGGAAGGTATGTCCTTACCACTTAGCCCTCTTGATGACAAAAATAAAACAGTTTGCCTATATAAAAGCGATTGCATATATATATAAGCTCTTAGCGGTTTGCCCCT
Organism: Piper betle; assembly: GCA_033002965.1. Classification (NCBI taxonomy): domain Eukaryota; kingdom Viridiplantae; phylum Streptophyta; class Magnoliopsida; order Piperales; family Piperaceae; genus Piper; species Piper betle. The sequence continues at coordinate 20,101 of JAURVB010010552.1, forward strand.
AAAGAGCTTGTGTCTCGGTCCCGTCTCTTTATATTTCGTTTGCCTTTTACTTGCAAGACTAGCCATTTTTATAGTAATGAATGCTTAATCAAGGATATTCAAATATTATTTGACATTTAATTAATTCAAATTAAAACTTTTCATGTCATACATTTTTGTCAAGGTTGGTAACGGTCGAGGTAAACTAGACACCATACCCGACCCAACCCGAAAATATCAAGTTTGGGTCTAGCCATGCCAGATTTGGGTATTAGTACCTGTTCAATTGGGTCCAGGTTCAGGTCTTAAAGGACTAGACCTTATAAGGACCCAACTTGAAAATTATTTGATTTATTTTTCAAATTTTGATTTTTTTCTTTATATATTTTAGTATATATATAAATATCCTTTAAAATATGTTATAAATTTATTATAAATAAAAATTGTCATATAATATTTAAAATTTTGTGCTTTTTGTGTGAATATGTGACATATTTATTATTGGTATAGGTTTGGTTCGGGTCCAAGATTTTAAACCGGGTCTAGGTTGTGACACCCCAATTTTGGTTTACCTAAGAACCAGATCAGAAATATCACAATCGAGTCGAGTCTTATCTAAATCAGCTAATCTATAAGACTAAATCAATAATATAGATTAAAATAACCCACTTGGTGTCAAGAGAATGGAAGACATCGCTAAATACGCATAAAAAATACATTAAATATAAGTAAAAGTGTAAAAGAAAATAATTATACTGAGTTCAAATGTGTGTACGCATTTATCTGACTTCCCACTAAAATAGACTTAGAATCACGAAACCTATATATATAATAAGAAAAATGTTAGTAACAAATGTTACTAGTCCAAAAATAACTATTAGTCAAACTGGCACATACGAGAGCTGAAGTTCCTGTCAAATGAAAACATTTATATACTCATTCACATATTCTCTCATAAGGGCATTAGTTAGGAGTCGTCGACCTCGTGTTATAGCATTCGCTTTCTTATTCATCTCATGCTTCGATCAACTTTAAAAACTATCCCTTATGTGGGAATCGTCAATTTCTTTTCTTTCATCACTTCTAGCCCTAAGCACAAAGGCTGGGTACTCCCTATATGTTTTGATTTAGATGAGCTTCTGTTGTTATTTTGAATATGGTACCGCAGACTGATTGTCACAAAAGATATCTTAAGTGGTCTTTCAATATTATCAACAATACGCAGCCTTGTGACAAAAATTTACGCAACCATACTCCCTGATTGGATGCCTCATAACAAGCTATGAATTCGGCTGCCATAGTGGAAGAAGCTATGAGTGTCTGCTTAGCACTTTTCCAAGA
>JAURVB010010553.1:0-55976 GCA_033002965.1 Piper betle
GTCGCGGCGTGGCTTCCTCGCGTCGCGGCGGCCCGATGGCGGCCGGGCTTGGTCGGGGCAGCATGGCGACGGCGTCGCCGAGCTGGGCGGCGTCGGTCGACGGCCGGGCGGCGCCGACAGCGGCGGCGGTGGCGCGCGAACGGGGGCGGCGCGGCACGAGGGTTTGGGCGTGGGGGAGAAACGTCGGGGGTGTGTGTGGTGGCAAACTCGTAAATAATACTTGACTCGTCTCCGGCTCGAGTCAAGTATCATAACTAACTCGTATTAAATCCTAAAAAAATTTCATAAAAATCGGGAAAAATCCCGTAAAATCAAACAACACCAAAAAAATTATAATGACATGCTCTAGAACTATCAACCCACCCAAACTGCCCGAACGCGTCCTAACGCGGTAAACGGCCTAATATTAATTCTACGATCCACTATATATAAAAGTAAAAAAAATGACTGGCATACTCTCATATATCTGATAACTCATTCTGTTCTGCTGTATTCATGACGTTATCATCATATATTTGGGTACGCATGACCCTCATAGCTCATACACGAGACCGGCGTCGGCTCGGTACACGTGTCCTGAAACTGACTCAACTCGAAAAATAACGGTCGACCCGACCGGTTCTGAATATAAAACCCTAACTCGAATCGCGGGTTTTACGGTCTCTACTCAGCTACTCATAAACCTCATATATTGCCACATAACAGATTATAATTCATCGGTACATTTTTTCTTAATTTAAGCATTGTCACTCATATGTATAGATAAAGTGGAGCAAACTGTCCTATGATACTGTCATCCAAATTGCACATGTGTGTTATTTTACCCATATTACCTAAATAATACATTCGATAGTAAAAACATCTCATATACATTTATTAAATGTGTCACATGCACCTAGCATGACACATAAGTTACGCAGTGTCCCATACTGGTGCTTATGCCTTAATTTAAAAATAATACACTTCGAATGTCCCCTAACTCAATAAAAGCTTTTGAGTATGCTAGAGGTATGTCTCTTTAAATCAATTAGCTATACTATACCTTGAGGTATCATATTTTTCGAAGGTTCCTTTTTAATTTGCTCTTCGACTTATAGCTTATTTCTGATCGAGAACTAGATATTTGTAACAACCGTATTGACAAAATTTTTGTAACTAGATAAACCTTAGACTATTTAGTATTGGTGATAATCTAGCCTACCAAAATGGCCCTTCTCATTCTTGGGCTAGTCCAATCATGCCTTTAACATTCATATCTTCCACACTTTATGCCACCACTAGGGTTTTACACATCCTTTTATTCACAACAATTAAATTGGATGACGTTATAGTCCATGTGCCTTTAAGAAGTGATCAAAAGTAGTCTCTCAATATTGATCCTAATTGACAGAGTATTTGGTTCTAACTAACAAAATACTAAAAAAAAAATCAATGCAGTAACATTCTCTCACATACCATTTTGTACATGTCCAAAAGTATTAGCTAGGTAAAATATTGAAAATTAGGGCTATAAAAGAAAATTCCACAATTAAAATAAACCCCTTTACCTTAAGGACATTAGCCTCTTATACTTTCAACAAGGATATATTTAGATAGGCTCTAATACCACGTGTAGTAACCTTGCCTACAATGCAAAGTAATAAGTTTAAGTTATCTCTTCAAAATAGTTAATTGATGTTAAAATTTTATAATCTATTCTCAGTAATAAATAAGATTTTGCCTAATAAATATTAGATTTGAGATTAAATTAAGAAATCTCACACTTGCTATTATCAGAAATTTTGTATGTCTTTTCCCTCCCACATGTAAATAATAAATTCAAGTCCCTCCGACGGGTAATTTGCTCATAATTTTAACATGAAATATCAAATTTTGAATTGAGCCGAGTAAAGAAAACACAACCCCAAGCCTTAAAATGAGGTGTGCCTATTCCAACCCCGTCCTTACAAGAATATAGTGAAGCGGAGATAATGAACTATAATAAAAACACTTTTACCACTTACCATTGTTCTAATTACCTTTGTTCTGATCTTTAAATTTGGAGGGGAGGTACTAACCAGAGCCTCTAGAATCAGTTGGTCAATCTTTTCTCGTGCTTGGACTCGGGCAAACAAGGATAGTTGTTCCTTGCATCGTTAAGAGTGATGGCATACTTCTGGGCTTTCAAGGAAGGAAATTTCATTGTCGAAATGCGTGAATCATCTTTTTAGGGGTAGAACATAGGACGTGAATAATATCTATCCGCACCTCTTTTCAATAAAATACAAAAATAATTGCCCTAAGAGGTTTCAAGAGAAGCACTTGCCTTGACGAAATTTGTCCCCTTGGTGAGAAAGCTCACCTCATTGAAACCTATTCTTCTTCGTCTTCTTCCACCACCTAATCGCCGATACTTAAAAAGCGTTGGGGACGTGGATCTTAAATTAAGATTCATATGATTACAAATAGCAAAATTTAAATAAGTGATTGTCCCTGCTGATGCCAATCTTCTTCCCTGTTTAGGTTGCAGTGTACAGACAAATCTATTTAAGCTAATATATAAAGAGAAAAAGGGGGGTTTTCTAACATATACATTTCTTAAAAAGAACTCAATGATCGACATTGGAGCTTCCAAAAATCACATCACATCTCAGACTAATTCCTTGCGTTCCTCAAAGGCATATAATCATCGCGGGATGGCATTTTGATTACACATCCTTATTATGATTCATTTCATCAGTTCAAAGGAAAATAAATTCAAAATTACTAATATTCTAGCTCAGTAAATTAAAGTTCATTGCTGTTTTTGTGAGTGAAATAAAAGGGTGGTGGGGGGAAGAAAGAGCACCAGTGACTCAAATGGTACTCTCCATCATAGGGAAAAAGCTTGATTCAATCTGGATTTAGCGTATGTTTCTTCCATTTTGCAGACTTGCCAAGTTGTTGAAGCTCTTAGATCTCATTGTATACTCCCTTTATAAGCTTGGAGAATGATGAATCCTCTCTTTCCAATAAATTAGCTGGTGTATCATATTCTTGAACTCTCCTACCAAAAGCAAAGGACAGTAAGAAATTCTGTAGCTGAACAAAACAGTAAGTAACATTGTAACTATTGAATTAATCATTTTACCATCACTTAGAACAAGAACAAGATCACTTATCTCATGACAGTATGAATCCGGGTGAGCAATGGTAACGACAGTTCGATCCTCGAATTCTTTACGAATGATCTGTTGGATTACACCATCAGTAGCAGAATCCACAGATGCTGTTGCCTCATCAAGAACTAGAACATTGCTCCTCTTCAACAATGCTCTTCCTAAACAGAAAAGCTGCCTCTGGCCAACACTCCAATTCTCCCCATTTTCCACCACTGTCAATATTGTTGCCCCATGTTAGTGCACCTCAGAAACACATTGATATAGAGGTGACGCTGAAACGGTTCCATACCTGTGGACTCCAACTTGTTTTCTTTTCCTCTTACCATGTCCCCAAGTTGGCATTTATCCAAAGTCTGATATGGTTATTCTTCAACATGTTAGAACTTTGTGTTCTTATTTTCAAGTTTTAATCAAGTAAAGTCAAGAGCAATGAAACGGTATTTTAATGTTATCAAAAAATGATTAGAAATGATAACTTGCCTCCCATATCTTGTGGTCTGGGTATTCCTCTAATGGATCAAGGTTTCCTCTCACTGTTCCCTCAAATAATGTTGGGTCCTGGGGAATGATGCTAAGCCTGCCCCTGAGATCATGGAGACCAATCTTGCATATGTCTACTCCATCAATCTCAATACTCCCTTCCCTCGGCTCTACAATGCGGAATATGGCTTGAATCAAGGTTGATTTTCCACTACCAGTTCTCCCCACCACTCCTACCTTACTCTTCCCTGGAAATGTACATGTAATGTTCTTCAAAACTGATGGTAGATGCTCTGCATATCTGACCTGAAAACATTGCCAAAACATAGAAATGTCACACCAGTGTTCCCGTTTAAAAACAAAATCTTTTCTTTTGTGTGTTCCCTAAATTAAGAGCGCAAATTTTGAACTAGTTAACGACTTACCCAACCTACATGCATACCTGCAAGTTGTTGAAGCAAATTGTTCCAATTGTTGGCCAACTCTGTGGTGGCCTATGATCCTCAACCACCAGAGGAGCTTCACTTGCAATTCTTGAGTATTGCAGAATCCTTTCTACAGATATCATTTTGTTCTCTGCATTGCACATGTTCCATATAATTGAAGCTTGTTGAACATTTAGATTAAGCCCATAGGTAACAGCCAATCCAGCAATGCCTGTATAGAGAAACATCCTCAGTAAGAACTTTTATACGATAATCCTCATTCTTTAGCAAATAAAAAATGCAGATCTATACTTGGATTGATGATTCCTTCAGGAAGGCTCACAAGGAGAATCAAGGAGAAGGCAAACACAAAGTTGGACAAAAGGTTGAAGTCTGAGAAGAAAGCCATTCCATGGCTGAAACATTGTGGAACCATGGCCTAGAGTGGCCATCAATAAGGCCAAGATTTGCCTGTATGAAACGATGTTCTTGATTAAACGCCCGGATGGTGGCAGCCCCTGCAAGTGATTCTGCAAAGTGGTGAAGAATTGGGGTTCTCTGAATTCCTGACAATCTAGCCAGCTCCCTTGCAGTTGGTATGTAGTATTGCTTCAAAGATGATATTCCCATGTTCAAATATTGTAGTAGAAATTGGAAGATTCTAACTTGGTTATAAATTTACATTAGAATTTGATGTTGTCTTTGTAAACTTACTTGGTACCATATGCAAATGCCAGTTACTGGGATGAACATGACAAACACTTGCCATGCCACCTGAGACATCACAGCTATGGTTCCAAGAATTTGTATTACTGAAAAAGCACACCAGCCCAGTTTGTTTGCTATCTCCAAATCTAGAACACTTTGATCTGTTGAGGCCTGTCATCAACACAATCTTAATATTATCAAAACTAAAGAGCAAAATTGGAAAACCAGGATTAAAAGACAGATAATGCGTTACTGACCCTATTTAGAATCCTTCCTGTGGGTGTGGAATCAAAGAAAGACATTGGAGCTCTCATAACACAGTGCAACATGTTACTAAAAAATTTTGTGATGTCAGAAGGCCATCTATAGCCACCAACATGGCTCTGATCAACACACATATAGAGCTTCCAACTGCAAGAAGAATATAGACAGAGAAGAGAAGGGTTGTGGCCACTGCTGGCTCTGACGAAACTGTTGGAGGAGAAGCCCAAGCCATCCAGTAGTTGCTTGCTACTTGTAACACTTGGAACATAGACTGTGCAAGGATTATGCATGGAACCAATGCTCCACCCTTTACTGCTTTCAAATAAGCCCAGTAAATGTGCTTGCCAATGCTCCCCTTCTCTCTTTCCTCTTCTTGCACCAATTTTCCAGCTTTATCTGTGATCTCGGGGCTGATGTTCTGCTCTGATTCTTGTCTGGCAACATTCATGATCTGGGATGTGTCCTCAAGATCAGGCTTGACATCATTTGCAGCCTCTGATGGTTTCCTTTCAATGGTTTCAATGGTTTTGGTTGAGTTCTCAGCTGAGAAGATTGATTCCAATGCTTGGTTGTGAGCACCTACTAAGACCTCAAATCCAATGTTTTGCTGCAAAAGCTCTTCAAACTTTCCTGCTTGGACTATCTTCCCTTCTTGCATCACCTGTCATTTTAATTAAATATCTTTATATATTCATGAACATGACTTGCATGAGAACAGAAAAAATGCTCCTTACCAGAATAAGATCTGCTGCAGGGAGAAACTCAACTTGGTGAGTGACATATATGATAGTCTTGTCTCTCAAAATGCCCATTAAGCAATCCTGCACCAAACAAAATGCATATTTTAGTTTTTTTTTATGTTTAAGTCCCAAAAGTTAGTTTTTCTGTCATTCCTTTTGTCAAATAAAAACCTGGAACAATTGGGTTCCTGTGTGAGCATCCACTGCACTAAAGGGGTCATCAAGAAGGTATATATCTGCATCTTGATATACTGCTCTTGCAATTTGGATCCTCTGCTTTTGGCCTCCACTCATGTTGATCCCTCTCTCCCCAATCTCTGTCAAGTCTCCACAGGAAAACAATTCAAAGTCTTTGATCAATGCACATGCTTGGATTGTTTTCTCATACTTGGCACTATCAAACTCATTCCCAAAGAGAATGTTCTCTCTAATGTTTCCTGTGAGTATCCAAGGGGATTGGGGCACATAAGCTTTGGTGCCACTGACCTCAACTCTGCCTGAAACTTTAGGAATTTCTCCAAGAATGCTGGAAAGAAGGCTAGATTTCCCTGAACCCACTGTGCCACAGATGGCAACTTTCATCCCTCTCAAAACCTTTAGATCAATGTCCTTCAATGTTGCAGATCTTGAATCTGAATCCCAGCTGAAAGTGCCTTCTGTTATCTTGATGTCAAACTCTGATTCATTTCTGGGAACATCCTCAACTGCATCAGATTGAATCTCATCTTCTTGGAAGTAGGAAGCAACCCTATCCACAGAAACCTTTGCTTGTGCCAAAACTGATAGCAAATCAGGCAGACTAAAAATGGGGTCTTGCAACATTCTAAATGTTGCAAGAGCTGATAACACTCTACCAGCTGTTAGAGGGACACCCATCAAGATGCAAGCACCAAAGGTCACAACTGAGATGAATGTGGGTGCCCCCCAGAATATGAATGCTGAAATTGCTGACAGCCTCAATGATTCCCACAACCATTTGTATTCTATCTTTCTCAAAGCTTCCAGTCTTAAAAGGTACTTGGTGTCCCAAGCTTGAAGCTTTAGAGGCTTCATGTTTCTGAGGACCTCAGAAGTTGCTTTCATCCTGGCATCCTTGGCTTCCATGATCTTGGTTTGGAACCTCTTCTGAATTCTTGTTATGGGTACATTACAAGCCATGATCATTGTTGTTGCTGCTAATCCGGCTAAAGACCCAAGTCCTAGATTAATGTTTAGAATGTATATGGCTAGTGAGATTTGGATGGGAAGCATCCAAAGCATATTCAAATACCAAATGAAATCTGTGATCCTTTGTATATCCACACTCATGTAGTTGATGATCTCCCCACTGGTATGGCTTTGCCTAGACTGGCTAGACAAAAGTAAACCTTTTTTGTAAATGTGAGAGATGAGAGATGCTCTTAAGCGCATACCCAGTTGCCTAGCACCAAAAATCCATTGCCTTTGTGCCACCACTTCAACCATTTTTGCACTCAGAAATGCCAAGGCCAAGATGTAACCTTTCTCCAACCTCTGCTCCTTCTTCTCACCCAAGACCTTCACAAAGTCATCAATCAGGTATGGACCAACATATGATGCAGCAGCACTTGTTACAGCAAATATGGCATTGATGGCTGCTTTCTTCCTGATAAAAAAGAGGATAACTCTATATAGAGAAGGGAATTTGGTCTTGTGTAGTTCCTTCAAGATGGTCATTTTTTCATCGAAGGAATGGGAGAGGAACTCTGCAGAGTCTTTCTTATCTACATTTGGTACATCATCCTGCATTAGTGGTTTCTTTACTCCAACTTCAAAAGTGGGTTGAGCCAAGAGAAGGTCACCAATTGCAAAAGGCTTGCATTCACATATGCTGATTGTTTCTTGCCAGTTTGTAGATGTTTCACTTCTGAATTGCATAGAAGTGGCTCTGTTATGTTATCAGAAGACAAGCTGGTTCTCTTGTTGAATCCATTTATTGCAAAGAATGACAAGTAAATGCAAGGAAGAAGGCTGCCAATATTGACATACTCCCCAACATGCCAAGCTTCATGGGAAGAAATTGATGAATGAAGATCAAGAGCTGCCTTAATAATTGAGAACGAAGAGCTCACTGGCCACCAAATCCTCACAAGCATAGGAATATTGGGTGCCTTTGTTTTTGGAAGAACATAGAGAATGAGTGATGAAACCAACCATGAAATTGACTGTGCCATTTCACTCAAAACTGAAGCGTTATTGCACTTTTCATGTACTCCTTTCCCTTGGAATAAGAAGTACAAAAGCATTGCTAAATGGGCAGCCATTACTGCCATTGAGCACAATAAGCCAATTCTGTGGAACAAGTTGAAACGCATGGTGAAGAGTGGAAGCTCTTCTGACCCAAGTATGTGCACTCCATTTTCTGTAATTTCTGACTTGTGCATGCATGATTTTCTGATCATGTTCCTCAGAAATTGAACCAGTAAACTTCCCAGGAATACCAGCTGAATTGATACGAGTATATCCTGCCATGGGCAAGGAAAATTCTGCCTTATCCATGCTTCCCATTGTTGAAGTGGTTGAACTTCTGCACATATATGAATGCAGATTCATTGATTATCAGAAAAACCCAAGAACAGGTAATCAATTTTTATAGAAGTTTGGAAATTGACAAGCTACACGTTTGCTTCTGTTGCATAAAAACAAGGATTTCAAAAATATTTCAGATAAAAATGGATACAAAATCTAATTAACTTCAAAAAAATCACGGTATGAAAAATAATAAGATCAGTGAGGAAATAGGACTTGCGTTCCACTATGTACCAGATGTTCAATTTCTCTGCATTGGTTTCTCCTTGCGAAGTTTAAATAAAATTTTACATTAAAAAAAAGTAAATATTCAAATTAGATTAACTCTTGTAAACTGTTTAAAACTAAAATAAAAAAACTCCCCACTAAATTTGTCCGGTGCAATTGACTTCTCGAGATTGATTCTAATTATTGGTCTCGTTTATTTATTTTATTTCACAATATTTCAACAATACTTTGAGGTAATCGACTAAGAAAGTCGAATAAAATTATTTATTGAATTTGTTAATTTGAAGTCACCAATAAAATTTAGAGTGGAATCGATACGAGGATTTTTCTAGGTCAAAATTGAAGTTATAAGCTATCTTATTCTTCTTCCCCATCAAATACTAAAAATGAGCCAGAGACATAGATCCCAACTCTTGGTATTCTTATTGTTAGTGATGAAATTAAATATATATCATAAAAAATAAATAGGATAAAAACTTATCTTGTAACGGCATGGATCGATGGACAAGACTCACCACGCTCGCAAGTTAAGACTTGATCACTAGGAAAAAGTCTAATTTCTACGACCTATAATCTCTTTCCTTAGAAATACTATAACTTATTCTACTTCTTATTAAGGTTGGGAAGAAGATGTAATACTTATAGGCTTTTTCATCATTATTTTAAATTAACAAATGAGAGAAATATCAGGAGATAATATTTGATTAACTTGAGACTAAGTCAAAATTAATCACTTTATTGATTTGGTGAGTCCACCCCTTATAAGTGTTTCCACCAAAAAAATATGCCAACAGTTAGCATCAAATAAATTTAAAAAATTATTCATGGTTCTCGTATTGGTTGGACACCAAGTTGAAATAAATTTGAAAGGCAATGAATCACTCATGCCATTAGCCAAATAAACTACATTGATGTATATTCTTGGATGCCATTTATATCTCATATAATCTAGGACTAATAAAGAAAGGAAACATCATACAAAAGAAAATCTATTTGGTAATAATCAGACACCAAAAGTATTCATCAGATGTACTTCTCTGGTCAAAGAAAATGGCTATGTTTCACCATTAAAAATATTTTCAAAACCAAGGACCACAAAAGCAAAAGCTAAAGTTGCACCATTGGTGGTCACCAAATGCCACTTACAAATTTGACAAAGTGTCAGCAAGAACAAGTGAAATATATTCAGGAGAAACCAACATATTAGAAAGAGCAAGCACGATAAAAATGGAAAAAAATTTAGCAAACTTTACAACCAACATATTCCTGAACTTGTTAAAGAAAAGGGACATTTGTATACTGCATGGATGAATGAAAAGATGTTAAAAGATAAGCATTCAACGAGAGTCACAAACTCACAAACAGCTGCAGATTGTAAGCACTCACCTAGCAACTTGGTAAAATAGTTGGTGTCAAGCACTTCTCTTAGATCCATCAATGAAGCTATCACTTGGCATATATTGCTTTGAAGAAGATAAGCAAACAAGAAGCCCAGCTCTCACTCCTTCAAGACAAGTGGAGGAGGAGAAAATTAGAATTTGGAAAAAGCAAAGAACATGTGAGTGTTACACGAGTTGGGTTTGTTCAGAATTGATCAGTTGTAGTACTGCAGTGTGTTTGGCTTGTTTTGGAGAGGAAGAGAGAAGAAGACACCATGTGAATGTAAAAGAGGACGGCCATGATGCCTACACTCTTTACTCCACACCTTTCCCCTGTTTTTATACACTCTGTGTGGGGCACAAGAGGCTTCTCTTGGCCTCCAAGTGATCGGTATAATATATATACGACAACAAAAATGTATTGAGCTACAAGGACAAAATAAAAGTCATGTTTGCAAACAAAGCATGCAGAAAATTTTACATCAAATTTATTCAATCGATGTGGAAATGCTACGATATTGAAATGCATAGATTTGTATTATACATAGAAATAGAAATACGTAAGACTACGTATACGCTACGACGTATCGATCATCGACAATGTTACCAACAAAAGAAGACGAGAGAAATAATTTGGTTTCAATTTTGTGGTTGATGAAGCATGTTTTCGACCCAGTTTAGGATAAATCGGAAGAAAGAGAAGAAGAAAAAATTGATTATTTGATTACCTTGATTGGGCATATATAAAAACTGATGTTAATTGAACGAGCCAAAACTTCCAAGAAATTTGATGTTTGGCAAACTTGGAGTGGACTCTAGCTCATCGGTGTTTTCCAACGTCATGGCTGACCATATTTTTGTTGTTTCTTGATGCCTTGCTGCCTACTTTTCTCTCTAACATACATTTAAAAATGAAATCATAATTTATGCTCAGACATTCCACACAAGTACACTACTTAAAAGACTATCAACAGTACTCAGTCTAGATTAAGTGATCATCCTGGAGTAGTTTGGCGCATGCTCAAATTTGATGCTTCATTCAACATCACAAGACAACCAGAGAAAAAATTATTAGCACTCCGCAAATTAAAAACAGAAGCAGCAAGAATAACCAAATTAAACCAGTAAAATATATAGTCTTTTAGTTTGTATTTTTCTGGGTTGATGATTTGTCATCTCTAGATGGATTATAGAACTTTTAGGGGGCAAAAGGGTAGGTTGCCGTCACCTTTTATTGTTGATTATTGATGTCATTAATTTGTTCCGTCCCCGTACCTGCTCTTGTGATTGAGAAAGAATAAACGCACATGGAAGAATGACAACAACAAAAGGAAAGATTATACAAATCTAATCTCCTGTACAATTTTACAAAATGGAACAACTTTTCAAACAGTTGTCTTTGTCATGGTATATATAAAGACCATTAAACAAGGGAGAAAGAAAGAATGGCAGACCTGTTATTGGCCAAGGGAGCATTATTTACCATACTCGGGTCAAATGGGAAGAAAGGCCGATCAAATTCTCAGAACGGTGAAAACTAACAGAGGCGGTATAAAAAATGAATAATTATCTCCGATAGACGACACATCTGTTTATCAAAATGACTTTACAATTCCAAATTTTTCCTTTTCTTCTTCGACGGATAATATTTGAAACATGTCTTTATTGAGGATAAGCATGTCTTCATTGAGAATAAATGTTGATAATAAGCAGGTTTATAATATCTCCATATCTCCATATCATCCGTATGTTTCTTTCTTCTCCGCATCTCATCAGCCCAACCCATTCTGATTGCAATTTTATATTTATCGTCATTAATAAGTTAAATAATTTTAATTATGGAAATAAAAAATATATTTTTGCTTCAACGATATACTATTAACTTTATTAGCCAAAAACTAGCGCAATGAGTAGGGTATATTTGAAACTTATTAATAATGTATATTAAAAATAAATAAAATTAATTTTAAAATTAATATTATATTTTTTAATGAAAATAATGAATATTTCTTTAATTTTAACAAAAAATATAGTTGTATACACATATTAAAAGTAATTTTAATTATAGTAAGTAAAAAATTTTAGTAAATAAATATAATTTCTTTTTAAAGATTTTAAATTTGAATAAAATTATAGTAATTTTATTAATAATAAATTATAATATGTACATAAATAAATATGTAAAATCTATAAAATTTAAATTAAGTATATATTATTAAGTAACAAATTTTAATTTGATAGTATAATTATAAATACAATAAAATTTATTGATATTTTTAAATTCCTAAATTAGGTAGAATCATAATTCGACGTTGTCCTAATAATAATAATAATAATATATATATAATAATTCTAAATTAAGTTAGTATTAACAGTAAGATTAGAATCAACCACTTTGCAAGAGAAACTGAAATACAATGCGAGCAAAAAAATTGTGGTACTTTAATAATGTTTGGTGGTTTGATTCTCAAATTTATAAATTTACAATACCTATATCTAATAGTAAAATACGAGATTCTCTTTGCCCGGTTAATTGTGGGCCCACATGACGGCTTTCTTAACCATGGACTTACCTTCTCATTAAAAAATTAAACTCTTGTTATTCATATAAATACTAACATAATTTAGGATTTTTACCTATAGGAGTTTTTAAATACAATTCTACTCGACTTTAAAAATTTGACGATCAGTAATTAATTTTAATACACACACACACATGATTTACATTATTTTAAAATATTAAATTAGCTAAATAAAGAATAAAATAATATATTTTAATAATTTGTATTATTTGAGTCAGAGTCACTACGAAGTCATTTATAAAATTTGACTCAAGAAGAGTTATAGAGATAGAAAAGAGTTTAAAAATTATGATATAAAAAGAATTTATTTGCATTAAAAAAATTATTTCAGTGGATATGTTAATGTTGTGACTTGCTGCTTGCATACAATGGAGAAGGTGAAAAGTTGTTGGACAAGAGAAAATTTCCTTTTTTTATTGGATTAGTCAAAAGGCCCACACAATGAATAGCTATATTCGAAATTTACTTTTATTTATATATATATATATATATATATATGTATGTGTGTGAAAAAATTTTTTTCTCAAGCTGATGCATTGAGAGTTTTCTCCACTTAGATCTAATCTGGGTTGTGTGATCGTATGGAAGACACATATTTAATGAAAAAAAAAGCCACCACTCCTTTGTGTATTGTCGGCAATCAATTTCAGCTAAGGCTGGCTGAACCTAGTTGTCATCGACTAGGCTCATCGGCTGCAGTTAATTCCGATCGGATTTAGTCGGAATTAGCCACTAGTGATATAATATATTTTTTTGTTTTTTTATTTTTAAAATAAATAAATTTGGGTTGTTTTTGTAATTGGACAACTTAAATCAAATTTTAAGAGACAAAGTTTTTCTACCCTAGCCCACGCAATCTCTTTTTTTCTCTCTCTCTTTCTCTCGCTCTCCCCCTGTATATATATTTGACAACATATAGAAATTTCCAATTCGGGTAAAATTGCACTTATAGAATTCCCTAGTTTAAAAAAAAATCTTAGATTAAGTACTTTTACAACCACCAAAAATTCACCTTGCTCTGTTGATAGTTAATAGATAATCAGAAACAACTTTCATTAGTAACCAGAATGTATATAAACTTAAATTTCATAAATGAGAAATGCTTATCAGCGAGAAAATTTTTATTAGGAATAAAGTGGAAGAGTTTCTATTTGGACTAATAGGTACTGAGTTGCAGTTTTATTAAGAATAAAAATAATGAAGACTAATGCGTGTATTTTCTCTTAATATTTAAAGGAAGAGTCTTTTGATAAACATGTGGGCTCCACATAAACTTAATGTCAATGTGGGCCCAAAATTAATCTCAGCAAAACAATTTGGGCATTTTATTATGGGGATATTTTTCTATATTATCTTAATTATAATTTATATTATTTTAAAAAAAGCAAAATTTTTCACATCAGCTTTGAAACTAAAATGAGCATAATAATTTAATTTAAATTAGATATCCAGACTCAAATCAAATAGGAATATAGTCATTAATTATCTAAACCATATTCAATCCAAACCCATCTTTATTCATTTTCTAAAATGTGTGAAGCAAATGAAGTTGAGCTCGGCCAGGCTTAGCTTGATCTAGCACAATTTTAAGTATAATATATACACTAGTTCTAACTTCTAAAGTTAATGATGCTAATTTGATCTAACACTTCATTTTAAAATATTTAGCTCGATATATTCAACTTGGCTCTAATGGAGTTACGGCAAGCTTGTATAGGATATTCGACCATAATTTTATAATTTCTTTTTAACGCCAAAAATTTCTCAAATTGACTCATCTCCATAGCTCCCTTAGTCAAACTCTATGGCTACCTCCATATTGGCTAATTTTATGACTAACTCCTTGCGTCGAGTAATAAAAATTATTAAAATTTATATTTATTAATTTTAAGTGTAAAAAAAATAACATATATTACTTTCATATAACTTTTTATTTGCTGAATTGATAAAATAATATAAATGACTCCAAGTTAACTTTGAGTCTATTCTACCTCAATTCCACTTCGTGAGATGCCAAATCAAGTTCGAGTCTTGAATTATAAAATTATTTATTCGACTCAGCTAAGCTTCAAAAGATGAATTAGTAATGGAAATACATATTTATCAACTTATTGGTAGATATATGACAAAGAATGGTAAAAATATATAGATTTCATGATAAATTAATATAAGGATGTGCTATATACTTCATAAATATAAAAGTATTATAGACACGTGCCCTTGTATCTTAAAATGAGATTGGTTTGTAAAAATAAGAATTTTTACTAGAATTTTAATATAATTAAATTAGTAAAAATTTTCTACTCCATCTAAATTTAGTGTTTGTACTTTGTAATACAAGTATATATAGCATGCTTATCCATAAAAGCAAGCTGCTTTTTTGGAGAAGGCCAATTTTGCTCCAATTAATCTACCCTAATTCATAAATAATTCTTTTGGCATTTGCAAAGGCATGATGGGTGACTTCAAAACCAATCACACAAGTATCTAATTATATACGGAGGTTCCATTTAATTTCCTTAAAATCTACTTTTAATAAGGCATTTCCAAAAGTGAGAGACTAATCAAAACAAAATTTGATTTCTCCTAAAATTTTACTTTTTTAATGCGATATTCTAATACACTCTAAATTCTGAACTCTTACATAAACTTTGAACCAATAGATTTAATTAATTGGGCACACTACTTTTCATTGGTGCTCATTGCACCAGCTTAACCCCTTTTGGCTTGCAAATGAGCATCATCACTTTTCATCAACCGAGAAAAAATGTCATGACACCGTCAAACTTCATTCATGATTGAAGCACTAAGCCACTAGTGGCCACGCCACTAAAGCATACTTACCTAACCTATCATTCATTCATTCAAATATTAAAACATGAGATAAGTCATAATTTTGAATACCACATCGTACTATATAATTGTACCTGATAAACTGTGTATTGTAACACCCTGAACTCGGTTCAGAGAACTGTTATGAACAAGTCAATCGCACATAAATTAATTAAGATGAAAGACTCGAACGAAAAATGGACCAAAGCAACCCTCTCGGCACTTTGAGAAAGAAAGGCACCACTAAATGTGTAGTCAATACTCAATAAGAAAAATGAATGGATGCGTGCAACAACCTAATAGAAGCTACATGCAATGACATGAGATTAGAACACTCCATAATTGCAAAAATCGAAATCGGACGTTATATCGGATTGGAAGGGAGTCATTAAATCAGACTGATTCATCAAAAATCGGATAAGAATCGGTTTACTTGAATCTGTCAAAATTAGTGGAGTTATATAATGCAATAGGATGCGTTATAAGGTGGTTTAGGTGGGTTATTAGTTATATAACATATCATTGTGATGTTATAGTGTGTATTATATTTTATGAGATTTTTCTCTATTTTTATATTTTTTAAGATTTATTATGAGATAGTTATTATTTTTGACTCAAGTCAAAGGCGAGTCAATTTTTATTTACTATATTACCACCAACCTGTTTTCCCACCCGACTCCTCTCTCTCTCTCTCTCTCTCTCTCTCTCTCTCTCTCTCTCTCTCTCTCTCTCTCTCTCTCTCTCTCTCTCTCTCTCTCTCTCTCTCTCTCTCTCTCCCCCCCCAAACCCTCGATGCCTCCCCGATTCACATCACCGACGTCTTGCCCGGCTGCCGCACCACCGCCGATCGACGCCGCCAGTCATTGCCAACATGTCACTGAGTCATTCCTCATCTTTTCGGCCGCCACCCAGTCTCCACAACGCGGAGATGACCGCGAGCTCACCGCACCTCCCAACGCGATTCCCCCACTGCTATGCAGCCCCAAGCACCACCGGCCGCCTTGTCGTAGTCTCCGTTCTGAAAATCTCGTCGTCCCTCCACTATCATGTGCTGCCGCCGAAACAAGCCAAAGGTCGATGCTTGGGTGACCCCTAGCTAGGGCATCACTGCCCGACTCTGATCGCCTCCCCGTTGCCGCCATGGCCACTCCCCCTCGCTACCCTACCCCATCCTCTACGCCCCTCTTGAATAGGCTCAAATTGGCCAATTTACGGACCGATTTTACTGTGACCAATTTGTATGTTTTTTTATCGGAATCCTTCCGATCCGATTTAACTCGACCGATTTCGGGTGAAATCGGCTGATTTTTGCAACTATAGAACACTCAACATGCAGAAATAATATAAATATAAATGGATAAAATACAGGAATAAATATATCAAAATAACTCATGGAATTGAAATATGAGTGTCTCATGGAGAGACTTGATAATTTGTCTGATCTACTACTACAAAAGCGGGTTGGGGCATACATCATGATACATGAAATAAAATACACAAAGGCACACATCAAATATGGACAAAAGTACAAAAGAAAACAACAACGCGTCGAGCATAAGTGTGTGTAGCAACTATCTATCCTTCTACCAATGCCAACCCAACACACAAGAACACAAGACCTAAATATATAATAGGAAAAACATCACCAACGAGTGTCAATGGTCCGGAAAATAACTAGTACAAATTGGCAAGTGGAATCTAATTTTCACGAGGAAGGAACAATATATAATCTCCATGGGAACACTCAAAGGGCATCTATTGAGGAGCTATCAAGCTGCAAACTAGATAGTATCCCGAACTGAATTGGTATTGTGCCACTCTCAGCAAATGGCTCTCTTGGCAATAACTAGTCCCACTCTCAATGGAAAAAATACATATTCTAAGTCTCTAAACCGCTATATAACTTCTGGTCTAGAGCACAAAGGTCGAATACTCTCATACAATCACCTTAAGTACCTTGATACCACAAGTCTAGACATACATTGTACACAATAGTATCCATCTACTCCATGCCTCTCCGAGTGTGAGAAAGTTCAAAACGTATAAATGTCATGATCCCTCAGAAATAGAACAACCTTCTCACTAATCTAGAGCTAATTGTGACATGCGTATTTGCCTACTCATGGAATACACAAAGTCAAGCCCATCAGCTCATTGAAATTTGATGAAAATTATGTATAAGGCTAAGAAGAGAATTACATAAGTAGGCCCGAAGGCAACGTTAGGTGGAGCTAAGTTCAAAAACAACACGGGGATCTCATCTTCGAAGGTTATTAATCACAAAAATAAAATATGTTTAGATTGTTTGTATTAAGTAGGGTCCGTTATAATATCCACTTAACATGTCCTACAATTTAGAAATCAAATCCACGATAGAGTAGAACGATAAAGATGAGAAGAGTCCTAACGAACCTGAAGTCTAAACTCAAGAATTACAACACATCTACGGTGAGTTCGGACCCCCGACACCTACATCAGAACCAACTAATAATCAAAAGACCGACAATTCTAAATGATGCATGGTTGTGGTATGCTATCACATCAACAATAACATTTCAAACAATCAACCACACTCAACAAATCCACAAATAAACACTTGACACACAAATCAAGGCAATAAACAAACAAGTCAAATAAAAAAACACAATATTAAAAATAATAGTGGACAACTAACTCAAAAATATAATAAATAATAAATAACAATTTAAACGATCATGAAAATAAATAATTAAATAATTAATGAAAATTAAATAAATAGACAAATAATAATTAAATAAATAAACTCATGAATATATACAAAAAATTAATCATACACTAATCATGAAATAATAGATATTATTAATAATAATGCTACATAAGTTTGCGACTAACTGCAAGTAAATATTACCACACCCAAATTATTAAACAAATAAATAAATAAATATTTAATAACAATACAATTATCAAATATATAAAATCACATCTAAACACAAGTAATTGATAACATGTGTGCGAGTAAATAAATGAATAAATAATTAATTAATTCAAATTAGATAAAAGTGAATAAAATTAATATTAATATATAAATATATTATATATGAGGATCAATAATCATACAAGCATATATCATATACGATAAATAAATAAATAACAGGAGATAAATCAAATAATGAATAAATCAATAAATAAATACATAAATAAAAACACTCGTAACATCAAAATATATTAAATAATGTGAATATATATCTAAACTAACGTATAGTGTCTCAAATTACCGAAAATTGGCAAAAAATCTCTGAAAAAGCAATCAAGTCAACATGGCCGAGTTGGACCAAGTCGACTAAGTCCGGGTTAAGTTGCCTGGTTGAGCTAATTGGGCTGGTTGGGTTGTGGACACGAACATGGGTGCATGCAAATAGGCAGACACGAACAGAACTGGATGTGAACAGGGGCGGGAAACTGGTCAGCTATGCTTGTTGCCGAAAAATGCTGATGGTGGTCGAGTTGGGGCTGCCTCCAGTCACGTTCGACAAAGGAGGTCGAGGGGAAGGTGTGTGGGGTGGTGGTTGATGAAGTCCGACAGCTAGCTGGTCAAAAAATGGACAACAATGGACAAAAATGCCATTGGAAAAGGTGGAGTCGCCGGTGGTGAATGCGGCCATGGCGAGGGTCAAGGTTGGTCTCAAAATGTCGGTTGTGGTCAAGGGAGTCGATCTAGGTGGTCAGCTCGATTGTGGAATCTGACAGATAAAATAGCACTGCCGAAGGCTACTGTGGCAAAGTCGTTGGTGGTGACAGGTATGGATCGATAGCCAGTCGCAAAGTGGTTATGATGGTGGTGGTCCAGTAGCTAGAGGCTGGCCATAGTTCGGCTAGGGGGCCCAATGTGGCATGGCGCTAGAGTAGGAAATCATCCAAAAACAAGGTGCTAGGGCTAGTGTGGACTATCCTGACCTTGCAATGTGGAGTGATTTGATCGTCTGACAGTTTGCAATCCTAATGGGGCCCACCTAGGGTATATACAATATATGTATATATATATATATATATATATATATATATATATATATAGTTAGTTAGTTAGTTAGTTAGTTAGTATGTTAGAAATCTCAGATCGACAATGACAAAAATTGAAACTAACTTGGAACCTAACAAAAATTCTACGAATGGAAATATATGCGTGGAAGCTAAATGAATCTCAAAACCCTAACTCAATCGGGTGGAGATTCGAGACTCAAATCAAACTGGGCTCACAAGAGCAATTTGGTAATTTTAAATTCCTAAGATGCATGCAAAAGAGATGCACAAAAAAATTAAAATGGATACCAAACATTGCAACGACTTATATCTAGCTCTAAAACATGAGCTAACACAAGTAAGAACTCGTATACCATGAGTATACGCTAATAACTCATGCTCAGTTGTAGTATAACTGTAGCTATCAGTTCTATATCGAGAATATTTAGCCTCTATAACATGTACATATGGTCATATGAGCCTCATACTCATGGTTTGAACATGGTTGCATGAATCGGAATCGGAATCGGAATCAGTTTTCCAGGGAGTCGGAGTCGGAGTCGGAATCGGAATCAGAATCGGAATCGGTCTGAATCGGCCAGGAATCAGTTCAGTTGAATCGGCCTGAATCAGTCCAAATCGGTCATGTACAAAAATTTGCCAACTCATAACAGAAATACCTGAAATACATAATTATATAATTTCTCAACATAAATACACAAATTGAAGTATTTATACAACAATCATAAAGGTATGTAATTATGACAATACAATGGTAGAGTAATACCTGAACGCAGCAATGCACGAGATCAGTCGATTCCGTGCGGAATCGGCCGATTTAAATCGGATCGGCATTGCGCCGATCCGATTTTGGGGCCGAATCGGTCGGCCCCGAATCGGCCCCGGAATCGCCGATTTCGACTGATTCCGACCGAATTAACTCGGAATCGGAATCGGCCGATTTAAATCGGAATCGGTTTTTAAGAAATTACTAAAATACCCTAGGTATGATTTTTATTAAATTATTTAAGCATGGGTAAAATGGTAATTTGGATTTTAAAAACCTAAAATTAAACCCGTCTCCCCCGCTTCCGCCGTCGCGCTCGCTCCGCCGCACTTCCGCCGTCCGACCTCAGCTCCGTCCGACCACGCCACCGCCGCCCGATTCCGACCTCAGCTCTGCCCTCCGCCGCGCTTCCGCCGTCCGACGCTTCGCCCGATTCCGACCTCAGATCCACCCAATTCCGACCTCAGCTCCGCCCTCCGCCGCGCTTCCGCCGTCCGACGCTCCGCCCGACCTTCCGACCACGCCACCGCCGTCCGACCTCAGCTCCGTCCGACCACGCCACCGCCGCCCAATTCCGAGGGTGGCATTCTCGTAATTAAAAGTTGACTCGAGTCTAACTCGAGTCAAAAATAATAATTAATTCTAAATAATTAAAAAAATCTTAAAAAATATTTAAAAATATCATAAACTATAATACACAAAATAATATCAAAATAACATCAATACCTAATTTTAATATATTTATATTATGAACTGTCAAATTATTATATATGATCGATTAAATTAATTTAGACCGATTCAACTGAACCGATTCCTGGCCGATTCAGACCGATTCCGATTCCGATTCCGACTCCCTGGAAAACCGATTCTGATTCCGATTCCAATTCATGCAACCATGCCTGAAAGAACAAATAAGAACATACCTGAAAGAACATACTCTTTATGTAATTCAAATAAGAGCAAACCTGAATAACATATTCTTTATGTAATGAACACAATTTCATATAATTACATACCTAAAAGAGCATCACAATTTAACATCAGAATACCACAATGTCATAAGTATATACACAATGTTCAAGAACTTTCTTACAAGCAACATTTCCTTTGACTCTGGCAATATGTTGCTTGAAGCGATATACCCCTCCACTTATGGTTTTTCCACAAAAGTTACAAATGACTTGCTTCTTAGATGCATCAAGTGGTGTGCCATATTCCCATCCAAAATCCATCTTCCCTGTGGCTGATATCTCGAAATTTTGATAATTTCAAATGACTCTGTAGTTAAATTTGCAGCCAAAGAGAACTCCGGAATCTACAACTACCATCAATTCGACCACTACCAAGCAGATTTTCAATCAAATAGTATCCTATTCACAAAGACAACAAACTGAACACCAAGGCAAAGACAATTAACTGCAAAAATCGTCAATTACAGTTCCTAAAAACCCTAGCATATCAACGGTAGCACACCAAAAAATTCATCATCAATCGGACCACTACCAAGCAAATTTTTAAGACTTCTAAGCTATATTCGCACATCACAATTTGCACATCACAATTTACACAGCACATATTCGCACATCACAATTTGCAGCACCCACAATTAAGTCAACAAAATCCCAAATCAGTATTAAAAAAATCCCAAATCCACACAAAATTTCAATTTGGACATCACAATTTGCACATCATATTAATCAATTAGCACATCATAGATAACAATTCGCACGTCACAACATTCAATTTCAATAAAAAAATCCAAATTTACCCAAATTTTCGTTCGGCCGCCGATTCCACCGAACTCCTCGCCTTTGCGCTCCACAGCACACTCCGCAGTGCTGTCGACCGGCCACCTGTCGGAGGCGGAGTTGCGAGGGCGGTGGCGTGGTCGGAAGGTCGGGCGGAGCTGAGGTCGGACGGCGGAAGCACGACGGAGGGCGGCCGCCGATTCCACCCGAACTCCTCGCCTTTGCGCTCCACAGCAGGTCGGGCGGAGCTGAGGTCGGACGGAGGAAGCGCGACGGAGGGTGGCAGCACGAGCGATGGCGGAAGCGGGGGAGGGGTATGATTTTATGTTTTTAAAATCCAAATTACCATTTTACCCATGCTTAAATAATTTAATAAAAATCATACCTAGGGTATTTTAGTAATTTATTAAAAACCGATTCTGAGGCCGATTCGGGCCGATCAATTCGGCCCCGAAATCGGATCGGCGCGACGCCGATTCGTGCAACTCGGGGTTTGAAAGCTTAACTGACTCAAAACCGGTCCAAACCAAGCAAAACAACAAGCGAGTAAAACCTTAATCTAAAGATGAGGTTTTACATATACCGCCTTTAAATTTAGTAAGGTTTAATCATTTTTTCCATTTTAATCGATACCTGGCTTTTGTATGAAATTTTCACAAAATTAGATTTTTGTTGGAAAATTCTAGTATTTTAATCGATATTTAATAAAATATTGATGACAAAGCACATTTTTAATATTTACTGAAATAATTTACTTATGGTTTTTGAATATTTCCATCTCAATTAGACCTGGTTAACCCAAACCTACTCCGTACCACCTAAAAAGCTAGTAACGTCAAGGATACAATATTTAAAACATTGGCACTAGAAATGCCACCTGTTGGTTTAATGCTTGGATCTTACTGAAAAGAGGTAACTTTTGGAAGTTGAGATTAATGTTCAATATCTAGCCTACAAGGTTGGTAAATTGTCACATTTTGGATAGTTGTAGGTTTTCCCTCTATCTATCTCATTTATTTATACAAAAAAGCAAGGTATGTTTAAGTAGGTTTGTGCAGCCCGGTTTATGTCCATTATGTTGCACCATCTTTCTGGGCATGGAAAGGTAGTGAAGCTAAGCTAAAAGGGTTAAATAGGATCGTACACCACCTTTTATGTATTCTTCCATTTGAAGAAGAAGTTTGTATATGACTCATTTATTATGAGTTTTCATTACTCATTTTTCATTTTCACGCATCAAACTATGTTTATACAAGCATATCCTTCCCAACCCAAATGGGGGGAACTTATGTGAAACAACCACCATTGTTGAGTTTTTCAATATGATGTTGATTTTGAAGTTTGTCGAAATATTATCATTGAAGTTGGTTGCAGGTCGACATACTCATATGTCAACCATAATTTGAAGTGCATATTTTTTTATATTAAGTTATTAGATTTTAGTTTGATTGAGTGGTTAGGGGTTACCATATTAGCCCATACACCAACACTTATTATGTATGTGTTATGTGTGCTTCTCTATATTACTCGACTTCTAGTTTAATTTACTGGTCATGAATTACCATGTTGGCCTATGCATCAACACTTATAGGTATGCGTATGTGTGCTTTTCTGTATGATCATATTAGAACGAGCATGTTATCGTTGACTAGATTCCAATACATGTTTATAATTATGTATGATACGGGGTTACCATGTTGGCCCATGCATCAACCTGCTTTTTTATGTATGTATGATTTTAGTTGATATTCATCAATTTGTTAATTTAATAATAAGAATTGTAAAATTTAAAATAGGGCCTTGTTTTAGGTGATTTAGATTTCTTATTTCTATTTGTAATAATGAAAGGGTAAAATTATAATTTAAGTTGCTTATATGAATAGAAATAAAGCATAATATTGCAAAATAATAAGACAGCATGTCGTGGATCATAATTTACAGATTTTAATAAAAAAATAATATTTTCACAAATAGGAAATATAGGTTAATAGTGTAAAATAGTTAAAAAGACAAAGTGGGATACATATTAAAAGTCTTTGGATAGTTAGATATATTGTGCGATTATTTTAACAAAATAAAAAAATTGAATAGTTTAAAAGATTACACTTTAACGGACCATTATCTTAGGGGATATCTTTTCAGTAGAGTTCTCATCATTACACATCTTATTTTTTATTAATTTTGTCACCATTATCAAATCTTCAAAGTTTATATTAATCCAATGTTAATAGGAATTTAATTTAAAAGAAGTTAATATGGAAGCTTGAATTTTTAGTATCATTTTTTTAAAAAAACTATATTAAAAAATGACAGGTCCGGAAAATGACATCCTCAATACTATTAAAAAAAATAAAAATTAACGAATGGCCTCATGTCTTAAAAAAGTCTACTTATGGTATGAATAACCATCTATCATACTCTTAATTTTTTAATATATTTCGAAGTAGTGGCGATTTTGTAATGTATAAAATTAACTAATTGTTTTATCTAGAGTAATTTTAAATTATTGTCTTCTATAATGATAATCAAGGTTGAATTAGCAAACTTTTATAAATGAGGTAAAGAGCATTGTTGAAATATTAATTAATAGAAATATTAAAAACTATATTATTATAAATGTAGATTTTATCTTTAAATATAATAAATTATACCTTAATATTTTGTTATAAAACTATATAACAAAATTAATTAGTTAAAAGAAAGACATATAATATAAGGATAGTATATATAGTTGAAAAAGATTTAAGTTTGTGCATTTTTTGGAATTAATTTTATTAGGAATATTTATTTAGGACGTATTTATTTATAATTTATGAAATTACTTATAGGATGTTTTTAAACTCAATTAAATTACGGTTTTAATAGCTTGTAGAAGGAGCATTCTTTCCTTCCCTCTCGACTTGCCAAAACAAGAATTGGGACGTGATGAAGTGGGAGCCGAACACTTTTCGGATTGGACGTTCACCAAGAGCCACCTCCCTTACGCAGAAGCCTCCTCCATGGCAATGTAAGGGATCCTCTAAACAAAATACCCGGACAAGGTTTGAATATGTAGGGCATGGTTGGTCAGCCGGAAGTGGCAGCCACTCTTCTAAGTTTGCGTCCGATATTGAAGAAAACATATATGAAATAGATGAAAATTTTTTTATTTATAATAATAAAGAGTATAAACTTAATAATTATGGAATATATTAAAAAATGACAAGTCGGGAAAATGATATGCTTAATACTATTAAAAAAATAAAAATTAATGAATGGCCTCACATCTTAACATCTTAAAAAAGCCTACTTATGGTATGAATAACCATCTATCATACTCTTAATTTTTTTAATATATTTTGAGCTAGTGGCAATTTTCTAATATATAAAATTAAGTAATTACTTTATCAAGAGTAATTTTTATATTATTGTCTTATACAATGATAAGGAAGGTTAAATTAGCAACCTTTTTAAATGAGGCAAAGAGCATTATTGAAATATTAATTAATGTAAATATTAAAAACTATATTATTATAAAAGTTAATTTTATCTTCAAAAATAATAAATTATACGTTAATATTTTGTTATAAAGCTATATAACAAAATTATCTAGTTAAAAGAAAAACATATAATATAAGCATAGTATATATAGTTGAAAAAGATTTAATTTTGATGTTTGATTGTGCATTGTAAAGAATTAATTTTATGCGGCTTCTATTAGGAATATTTATTTAAGACATATTTATTTATAATTTATGCAATTACTTTTAGGATATTTTTAAATTCAATTAAATGACGGTTTTAATATCTAACCATAAATTAAAAAACAAGATTGTAAAAATTAGGTTGATTGATAAATAAATTAATGTATGTTAAAACCTTATAATTTTCATTTTTAATTGGAGATGAAAAAATAACTATACCCAAAAAGTTACAAAGCAAGAGTTAAGCATGAACATGATTTTCTAATAAAAAATGCATTATTTTTTTAAAAGGAAATTGTAAAATCTTGAAAAGTTTTTTAAACCCAACCCGTGGGCTGGAGGTTGGATGGCGTGGCTTAAGAGGGGTGATCAGGTGGTGAGGATGACAACTTAGTAAGGTGGAAGTATGAAAAGCAGGTGATGAAGCAGCTTTTGAACTTTATGGTTTGAAGGAATACCTTAGGAGATGAGGTTAGGTGGCTGGCAGCTTACTTCATTTCTCTACTTTTAGTCTTCCCATGCATTTGCATAGTCATCAATATATAGAATCAAAATGAAGTCCTGCCATTTCCTTGTTATGTTTGTTTAGTGCTTTTGATCACTTTGTAATGGTATAACGTTTATATAAGTGTGCGATGCTTTTGGTGCAGGTTTAGAATTATTTTTTTATGGTTTTAGTGGCTGTCGTGGGTGATCATGATTCATATCTAGTTGAATAAATTATTGTACGAAGTAGTTGATGTGCTTGGAATGTTTATAGTAAGAGTTATTCTTAAATAGTTATAAAATATTATTAAATGTTTTAATACTAAATAAAGATTGTGACTTTATGATTGTGCGGAGTTAAATTCAAATAATTTAATAAGTAGGTTGTTGTAAAAAATAGTTGGGCCTGTGTTACGATGTTCTTTCCCGTATTATGGCATTTAAATATAAATTGTTCTTCATATGGTGATAAAATAAGAAGATATTAAATGTATGCATCATTACAGTCTTAATAAATTGTCCGCGGGGCAGCCGTGCGCAACCTGAGGACGCCTCCATGCGCACGCCGACTATTAGCTATTTTATGTCTTCGTGTACTGATGGGTATTGATATAGATATTTATATATTCTTAATGAGTATCTACAACGTGTATGGAAAAGTCAAGGAATTAGCCTAGCCTGATACAAGATTGAGAAATTGAAAAGAGAATATGATGAATGAATTGCTCTCTCACTCGAAACCCATTATCTAATACATCAATTTTAGTTCACTTAAGAATTGAATCAAAAATATTGCGATCGAGTCGAGTCATATATAAAGTTGTGGGTCAGTATGACTTGATCGATAAAATAAATTGAAATAACCTTCTTGGTGTTACGAGAATGAAAGACACCGTTAAATACATATCAAAACACATCGAACATAAATAAAAGTAAGAAAGTAAATAACTGCATTGAGCTCAAATGCGAACCTTTTTAGTGTCACGAGAATGGAAGACACCGTTAAATACACGTCAAAATACATTGAACATAAATAAAAGTAAAAAGTAAATAATTACGCTGAGCTCAAGTGCGTGTAGCGTTTATCTATCCTCCCACCAAAGTCAACTTAAGATTACAAGACCTATGTTACATGAAAAATGTCAATAACGAATGTTATTGGTTCGAAAAATAAATAATATAAACTGACAAATGAGTATTCCATTACCCACGAAAACTTATAAAACTTCAATATTACCTCAAACTGGGTGGTAAACAAACTTACTTATGCAAGTGCTGGCACGCATACACGGCTCATAATCATATTCATATACACAACACTTACGCCTCACATCTTTCATATCACCTGCCACGGTACTCGAATGCTAAAAAGAATAGTTAAGTTTGTGCAACAAATTCCAAAATGTACTACATTATGCAGAACCCTTGTACACTGCACTACCTCAGGGCTTAAAGGAGTATTAGTGTGGTCCACACATATCTCCATACCACTCATTCTTTTGTTCATAAAATCTATAAAATGCGCGTACTTATATAATAAGCTACTAAAGATGCTTGTATCATAAATTTCTGGAGCTTAAGTTCAAAAACCAATAAGAAATCTCATCCTTATAGTTTTATTAAACATGTATAGAAAACACAGCTAAATGGCCTGACATCGGAGGGATCCGAAAAAACACCGCTAATGCCACTCTATGTATAAAATATGATTAAACTAGACACGTAAAGAGTCAAGCAGAGAGGAGATTCCTACGGACCTGTGATCCAAGGTCCAAGCATATTGGCACATCTATGGTGAGCTAGGACTCTGTAACCTACATCAAAATCCATTGCTAAGTAAAATGCTAGCATTTCTATATGATGTATGGTCGTAATATGTGCTATATCATCAATACATTTTAATAAAAAAAATAGAATTAACAAACATATAACTAAACATATGGCACAAAAATTGAGACATTATAATAAATAAATAAATAAACAGAGAAAATGCAATCATAGATAATTAGATAAATAATAAATATATAAACATGAACAATACTTTAATCATAAAATAATAATATAATTATACTATATAAATATACGAGTAAACACGAGCAAATGTTAACATATACTCATGTTAGTAAACGTGTGTGTGTATGTATATATATATATATATATATATATATATATAATAACTAATTCAATAAATAAATAGTTAATACTCATTAATCATGAATATTAATAATATTATAGTCATACAATACAAGAATACATGATTAAATACAAATAAATAGTAACATACACATAACGATCAAATAAATAAATAAATAAATACAGTTTAGTAAACATAATAAGACTAATATTCATAAAGAAATATAATATTAATAATAACAACTAATCACACAAACATTCATCATATATGATACACATATAAATAAAAATAAATAAATAAATAATAAATAAATAAATAACTAAATAAAACAATAAAACATAACATCCAATCATACTAAATCATGTGTATATGCATCATAACTAATACAGAGGTTCTCGAATTACCGAAAACGGTGCAAGAACGGAGAAAAATGGTCTGAAAATGAGCTGAACCAAACCAAATCGAATAGGCTAAACCAACCCAGTCTAGGTTAATTGGAAAATGGGTTGGGTTGGTTGAGAACTAAAATTGGGTAAAACCCTAACCTAAAAATGGGGTTTTACACATTACATATTTGTGACACCGAGAATGTATATATGGGCAAATCAGTATCTATGAACTAAGCCCATGGCGTACCGTGTACATGTATGAAATTTATAGGCGAATGAGGAGGCCACCCTTGAAGGCAAGGAAGTTCGATATAGGCTCATGAGATATAATAAATCAATAAAAAATTATTAAAGTTTATAAATGAATATTAGTGCATTATTTTATTTTTATTATACGACTTAGTGATCCAGCACTAACGTAATATTGCACTTGTAGGTGGGTAACTTTATATAGACAGATAAGGAGAGGACGAGATGATGTACCTCACCAAAAAGTACACTTCATCATTTTGACCACGAGACTTCGCTCATTATCTTTGTGTCATGTATGGACATATAAGTCAATCCTTAAGATCTGGTTCATGATTTTTGCTTATACTATGCTTTGTACTCTAAGCTATGTTACTGTTAATGTCTAACTTTGGTTGTATCTTCACATTATGTGTGTGTTTGTATTTTAGCTTGCATGATGTATTTTGTCATTCTTTATTATTTGCCTTTATGCTATCATTATAGTAATCTTTTATTAATCATTCAACTGTCGTGTGTATTTTGTCATGCTTTATTATTTGCCTTCATGCTATCATTATAGTCATCTTTTATTAATCATTCAACTGTTGAGTATGTGTGTGTATTTTGGCTTCTATGATTTATGTTGTCATCCTTTATTATTTGCCTGCATGTTATCTTTATAGTCATCTTTTATTAATCATTCAATTGCCGAGTTTATCATTATATTTTGTGACAACTCGGTCTGGTTTGGGGCGAGTTTATTGAGATTTGAGATATTCAAAATAATGTGCATACATATAAGCATGTTGATATTTTTTATATACTTCTACTATTATTCATTTCTTTAGGGTATTATATTTTGTCAATATATAGAAAAGAAAAAAAAAGAGAAAACATATTTTACTTCCCTTGTGTTGTTTCAAACTTAGCTTCACCTCACGTTACTTTCAGACATATTTATATAATTCCTTACCCAACTTTATATATATATCTTGAATTTTCAGTGAGAACTTAGACCTCGCGTATATGCAGGTCACAATAGGCTATGTATTAGTTAGAGAGTTGTTTTATTCTTGATAGATCACGACATCTATACACCTTAAACCTCCTCATAAACGGAGAGATGTAGAGTAGACAAGTATTGTTGTATACAAGAATCGATTAAAATCTATTATTAATAATCCAATAAAATCTATCAATAATAATGGATGATGAGAGAACAATGACTGATGGGTAAGCGATTAGAGGACAAAACAAAACAATGTGGCGACTTGACCCAACCTAATCAATTATATATCAACATGTGTTTAATCCATTCACGGGCGAAAAGGGGTATTTGTATGCAAATAAGCCGTATATTGTCAAAAGAACCATAAAAATTTCGAATCTTGCGATTCAAAACTTTAAATTCGTAATACGCCTTCTTCAAAAAAAAAAGGCAAGGCAAACTCCTGTGTTTTAACGAGAAAAATGTACTTGTCTAATCCATCGGCTTCTAATCTTCTAAATTAAGTTGGATTTCAATCTTGCCAAAGATGCTCAGCAGTTTTTAGCAGAGTTGTAATCAAATCAAACTATACTTAGGTTCAACTTATACTATTCGTTTAGAACTTGAATCAATGCTCAAACCAATCATACGGGGAACACCATCTGAAAATACATGAGTGAAGGTTGAGTTGAGTAAAAAACTAAAACTCATTTACTTAATATCCTATTGTGTAGAGATGGCTAGCTTGTATATTATTTGGGTCCAACGTAGTTTTCGAGGCTCTTAGGGATGGAGTTCAAATCTAATCTAAACTATCTTGTTTAGTTTGGATTCAAGTTTTAATTTTTCAAATTTATAATATATAAAAAAATATTTAAATCGGATATAAATTTGAACTGATTACATACAAATATGTAATATTTTATAAAATTATATTTTAAATATATTTAAAATAATATTTTTTTATTATTTTGTCTCTATTTTTATATTAAAATCTATATTATTTTAAATATATAATATACTCATCAAATTCAGGCCAGATTTTCATATTTAGATTAGAAACAAATATGGCTGAATTTTTATATTTGGATTAGACTCTTGTCAAAATTTTGTTCATGTAGCAAAAAACTTGTTAAAAATACCGAATTTGAAATTAGTGCGGCCATCAATGACATGGTCAGAGTGAAAATGTAATTAAAGTATGTCGTAACCTATGATTAAGTTTGAAAGTTATTCAAACCCGGCTCAAAAAATCAACAATGAGTACAAAAATAAGCTAAAAATAAAAAGGATGACACTAGCGGAACATGAAGAGATGGATGCCCAACATTGTACAACTACTCACAACCACCAATGGATGAAAAATCAATAACACCTAAAAACAAAGGTGGATTGCACAATTTACAGCAACCAATTTTCATTTGTTCCACTCAAACTCATCCATCACACTGAGAAGACATTCCAACCCACCTTGGAAAAAATATTTCTCAACCTCCACATATGAAAAAAGGGTAAAAGATAAAAGACCAAGCGAAGAGCACTGTACCATATTCATCGGTGAACTACAACACTGCGTGGCGCTACCTTTGCCGCAGAAAGGAAGCAGATACAAACAGTTGTGGGGAAGTGCTTTGTCTTCGGTTTCATGTCATTGATTTGACTAGTGCAGAGCTGGCTTCAAGATAAGGTAGAGAGGGGACCATTAATCAATCAAGGTGAGAAGATTGTTTTTGCGTCAGTGTCGGCCACGGCTATGTTGCCATATGTTGGGTCTGCCCAACTTATCTGGAGGTGCAATGGGGTGGGATGCATGCGACTCCCTGTTGGTGGAGCTCGTAGAGGACGCTCTCTGTGGAAGGTGATTTAAGGCCAAGGGGGAGTGGCAGCCATGGCTGGTTTATCACTTCCTTCACTACCTTGTCTATCACCTCCTCTGCCTACAAAACAGTTCAACCCATGTCACCATATTTTTCAATCAATGGTGATCTAATCGTGCCTACCCAATAACTTAAAAAATGTGTATAACGATATTTAAATTTTGGCATGATTTTGCCTCTAATCTTAATATATAGCTAGAACTAGAATAAAGTGTTCATGATCGGGTGATGATACTAAGCTGTAAGCTCAATGGACTACAGTTTCATTTACCGGATGTGAATCATAGAAGCTTCTTAGTGGCTGCCTCCCACCATGGATTTCATTTGCAACACCTGGCCATCTAGTGGGAGTGTGAAGTTGGAGAGGAACTGAGGTGGTAGGCTCTTGGGGAGGCATTACAGGGCAGCCCCATGCATCAACATGCATCTGATATGCAAACACAAATGTCAGTCAGATTACAGCTGAAAGCCTGAGAAGTTAGGTGAACAATGATTTATGTTTTCCAAAGTACAAACAAGATAAGATAAAACGTGACAAGGTAACCACCAGCTAGCGGGAGCCAAGCATCTTTGACTTGTAATAAATCTTATAACTAAATGCCACCGTGAATGTAAAGAAGTCATCCAAGGCAATGGGCAGCTTTTACAAAGAAAGTTTACCACTGTATAACTAGTTGAAGGTATATGGGTAGAAGGTATTTCAATCAGATAAATTGTTTTTCAGTGAATTTACCGGAGGACAAGATTTCCAAGGCCAGATTCCTGGAGAATGCCAAGAAGAATAGCTTGGACAACCCCACACTGGCTGTCCCCATGCTGGATAGATAGGAGGGGCTGAGAAGCTACAGTTTGTATGGTAAGATGGATAGGCCATGATGGGTTTATGCATTTGGGTCCTTTGCAAGGGGTCTCTGATTGGTGGTGGCAGCCATTTCCTCTCTCCTTCCTTGGGTAGAATGTGTCTCCTATGCATCCTATATTTCTGTTAGGCAATCACAAAATGGTGATTTAATGATTGGGAATGGAAGATAATTCTTCAGTTTGAGCTCCTAAATGGAGTGGACTAACCTGCAAATGGCTAGCTACATTGTGCCTCGTGAGACCCTCCACTTTCATCATTTCTAGAATCTTAGATGGAATGGCTTGGTCCATGCCCAGTTGCTCCACAGCCTGCACAAATCTCTTATGGAGATCGGGGTGTCCAATCCACCTGAGATACACATGAAAGCATATAACATATGATTAGACCAACTTGGCAAAAGTTTTTCCATCTCATTGTTTTTTTGCATCTCAGTGTTCAAGAACACCAATGAATAAAACTTAATTCTATGAAAGATGGATGACCTTTATCTTTTCCTTTTGGCTCCTGGGCTGCATGAATGATGATTGTCAAGCACTTCCTTATGGTTTCTTTTCTTCCTGATATTATCTTGATCACCTTGTTCTTGTATTTCGGAGCATGTAGAGCTAGCATTATAGGTGTGGTATTCATCAAGTTTAGATCCTTCCCTGGAATCAACCTCATCATCATTCACAGCTTGCCCTGGTCCAGAATCTGACTCCTCTTTTGTGGATACTTCACCAAAAGAATTGTTGTTTGTGTTTTCGACGGATTTAGAATCAGAGAAACTCAATCTTCTCAACTGGGCAGAACGCCCCTCTTGATCATTCCCCTCTAACTTTATTGAACAGGTTTCTTGCTCAGTGGCATCACCATCACCTGATGATCTCCCTCTTTCTAATTGAGGGGTTGATGGTGCTGGATACTGCTCATTCTCCTGGGATTGAGCAGCATTTTCAACCTTTGGTTGGTCATTGTCTACAGCTTCCTTTTGTTCAAGCTGAAGCATAGATGCTACAATCTCTTTAATGGGTTCTAGTGATTTAAGGGGAGTGGTCCCACCTGCATTGAAGGCCTGCTCAGGCTAAGGAATTACATATTCTATAGATGATCCAATGATTCAATTGATTGTGTGTTGTAAAGGAATAATACCTTATGAACTACATGCTGCCATATGTTTCTCAGTTTGTCTTCTGATAAAGGTTTCAAAAGAAATTCTGCAGCACCAAGCTGAAATTTACAGAAACAAAAGCATGAGAAAAAAACTGATAAATTATTTATCATTCATGGCATTAGTGATTAGAGGAGCTACGGATTAAATGATGAACCTTTAATGCAGAATATTTCCTGATAAACAACTCCCTAACGAACTAATTTGCTGAGAACTCATGGTTGAAATTCAAACATATTTATCCTTCATCCAATGTCACTAATAATGTGGGAAAATTTTCTCAAGTTCTATTATTATGAATGCATCCTTTAAAGTTTCGATTAAATTTTTTTGCTTAATTCGAAACTTCAGAAGACTTACTGCTATGCATTTCATCATGGTGCTCAGGCAGTTAACATTTGAAACCACTGCACAAAAGCACATTTCCATAATTAGTCCACTTTTTGCCAACGTTCTGAAATTGTGCAGATGCAAAATAGGTATATACACCAAAACACCAACTTCATCTTGTGCATAATTCCTTACTTATAGTTGGTAAGTTTTTAGCTCGCTCCAAAAACAGGAAGCCTCCATTGCTGCTCCCCATATTCACCTGGGGCATTTATTTGCAACTTTGAATCAAACATGTTAATTAATAATGAATATATCAACAATCCAGACCATCTACCTCCACTATTGCAACATGGAAGCTTTGATCTTTTCCAGCAAGTGCATCTAGTGCTTCTTTCTCATTGCAGAATGTAGAAACTGAGACAACCATAAATGTACTCATAAATTTTAACCCACAAAACTACTTTGACGCATAATAAGAAAAAGAATATTGATGTGCAACATCTGAACTCTTGATTGTTCACTTCTCCCAAAAAGTGGAAGTGCTAAACATAGACGTCAATGAGAGAAAAGGAAAATAAAAGAAAATTTTCGTGGTTATACCAATATAGTCCATTTGCTCAAGTTTTGATTTGATATCAACATTTGAATGCCCATCTTCATCAAGAACTAAAACTCTGAGGCCCTTGGGGAAGTCTCTCCACCCCACCAGATCATCTGCAGAGAAGATCATTGCTGGGTTTGCATCCTTCTCTGTTGAAGACTACAGCCAATCAATCCCATCCAGCCTTCACACACAGCCTCGCACACCATCCCAGAACCCATACAATCATTCTCCCCATTCCAGTCTCGTGACACCAATCTCAAACAGTAGGAAGGCAGCAAAAATCAAGAGGAGTCAGGCAGCAGATCAATGACAGGACTGCCAATATACAAACTTGCACTAAGAAACAAGCAAAGACATAGGCCTCGAACACGACAAACTAGCAAGAACCAATTAACAGTAGGAGCCAAGAGAAGGCATCGAGGATATTCAAGGAGATGCAGAAGCCATAATACAAGAGCAATATGGAATCAAAGTTGATGGTAGTGAAGAAAAAGAAGAAAATGAGTTCCAACTGTGAAAAGGCTCGTTTGCCCACTTGGGAGGTTGATCTTATAGACCTTGTAGTCAATGAGAGGTTGTGGTTGAGAAGAGGAGTTCGGTGCAAGTGGGGAGGAAGGGGTAATGGGTGGCATGCTCTTGCTGGCTCCATTACTCGAGTGGGGTTGATACCTCTGTAATTATTCATGAACAGTTGCTTTGCATTCCTCCTAGCCATTCCTTCTGCTGTCAACTTTCCCCTCTTTCTGTTACATTTTTTGGGCAACTTTTTATCAGATTTTGTGATCAAACTATATATCATCCAAAACAATACATACACGTGAATACTTTGATGTTCTGCTCGAAAAAAATTAACTAAGCATGAATGAATAAATTGTCTAATTAATTTACAAAATAAATGTCTACAAAGTCGAATGAAAATATCTACACGAAAGAAATATGGTGGTAAGAAATTTCAATGAAAATGACATCATTAATATCCTATTAGCCTTTGTCATTTTATAGTTTCCATTAAACTGCACTATAATTTATTTGCAAATCATTTTTCATGGGAATGCTGCATTGGCAATCGAAAGTTCTAAATATTATTCAAAACAATATGAATGATCAACATGTTTTAAATGAAATGTTTTTTTATAGATTAAAATAAAAGACTTGTTCTGATTAAAAATAATAAAAATGATGATGATTTTGATCAGTTTCAGTTCATTCAAGCCTCTATGTTCAACCAAGCCGGTGATGGTGGAAAAAACCTTAAACTAAACGCAAACATTAATCCACGTCTAAATCTCCCTTAAAATATAATAAACCTTTCACCTCTATAAACTCCTATTTTAATTAAATGGCTAATGTTGATCCTCCTCATCCTCATACTGTTGTTAATTGTTATGATTATCAAAAAGAAAAAAATATCATTTTACATGCTATTTTCCTTGATATAACTAATAAATATTCAGAGCCGAACTCCCAACTTTCGGACCAACAAGATAGTCATAGCCATTACCTAAACACCAGTAGAAAATTACCCGTGACAGAAGACAAAATCCCATGGCAAACGAACATTTGCCACATATTTAACCACGACGACTGTAACTGTAATACTCACTACGGGGCAAATATTTTTGAGCCATGGGCCCCGTTGCAATACCCATGCTACGTAATATCTAATGGCATGGAAAATATTACTATGCGCTGCCTTATTTGACAGCGCATAGTAATGGTGGCCATTGGATCGAAATCCAACGGCCACCATTCTTTCCTTCAAAATCCCTCCCTCACTGCCCCATGCCGCCGTCGCCGCCGCCCTGCCCGCCACCGCCGCCCCGTCCGCCGCCGCGCCCCCGCCCGCAGCCCTACCCCCACCCCTGCCCTGTCCGCCGCGCGTCCCCCGCCCGCAGCCTACCCCCTGTTTCCCCTGCCCCCTCCGCCGCCTCGCCCCCGCCCGCCCCCTACCCGGTTCCCCGCCCCCCTGTCGCCTGTTTCGCCCCACCCCCACTGCGGCCCCACCCGCCCCTGCCCTGTTTTCGCCACCCTCCCCGGCCGCCCGTTTCGCCCCCACCCCTGCCGCCGCCCCGCTCGTCGACCAAGCTCCTCCCCGCCGTCTGTTGCACTGGCCACCTCCACGCTGGCGTCACCTGCTTCATCGGCGACGGTGGCGTGACAAAACACCGGGAAAGAAGGAGCAATGGCATTTTCGTAATAAAAATTTGACTCACTCCTTACTCGAGTCAAATTTACGAAATAAATTTTAAAAATAAAATATAATAAAATAAAAACTTGACTTGCTCCTGACTCAAGTTAATTTTATAAAATAAATTTTTAAAATAAAATAATATAAAATAAAAATTTGATTCGCTCCACGCTGACGCCTCGCCGCTTCGCCGACCACCTCCCCTGCCGCCACCCATGCCGCCACCACCTGCCCCGCTCCCTCGCGTCGTCTCCCCAATCTCGACTGAAGTCAAATTAAAAAATATTATTTTATATTTTTAATTTATTTCACAATAATTTTTAAATTTTTTAAAAAATACAAAACCATAAAATAAAATATTATAAAATAAAAACTTGCCTCGATCCCGATCTTGACTGGAGTCAAATTAATATTATTGAATAATTTTTTAAAAATAATTTTGTAATAAAAACTTAAATCGAGTCGGGATAAAGTCAATAATATGAAATAAATTTAAAAAATATAAGATAATTTTGTAATAAAAACCTGACTCGATCATGTGCGGGACCGAGTCAAGTTTTTATTACAAAATAAATTTATTACTGAATAAATTTTTATTACAAAATAAATTTTAAAAACAAAATAATTCCGTAATAAATTATTTTAACTCGAGTCCGATTAAGTAAAATTTTTATTACCAAAATACTCTTCCCTATTTCTTCCTCATTTTTTAGCGCACCACCCCCGCCGGTAACCTTGCGGCCGGCAGCCCGCTGCCAACAATGTCACCGCCTCGGGGCTGGATGGGCTTGGTGGGAAATGTACGGCGCCGGTCTCGTGTGGGACGGAATAAAGTTTTTATTACAAAATTATTTTATTTTTTAAATTTATTTCGTAAAATTAAATCGATCTTGTGCGAGATCGAATCAAATATTTATTATAAATTTTTTATTTTTTTATTTATTTCATAATATTGACTCGATCTCGTGCGAGATCGAATCAAGTATTTATTATAAAAATTTTTTTAATTTATTTCGTAATATTAACTCGAGTCAGGGATCGAGTAAAGTTTTTATTACTGATTTTACCCTCCCGTGTTCCCCCGCTCTCTCTCGCCGCGCCACCCCACCACCGGCGACGTCGCCTCCGACCACCCGCAGGAGGGGGGGCGATGGCTACGAGCGAGGGCGGGGAGCTGGGGCGGGGGGCTGGGGCGGATGCTGCGGCCCCCGACCGGGCCTAGGGCAAGGGCAGGGAGGCCGGCTGGGGCAGGCGGAGCGGCAGGGTGGGGCCAGGGGCGGCCTGCGGGGTGAGGGCGAGGGCTGAGGCAGCCGGCCAGACAAGGGCATGGGCTGGCCGGCGGCCGGGGCAGGAGGCCGGCTGGCGGCGGGACTGGGGCATGGGGCGTCCGTCAGGCAGAGGTCGGGGCTGCCGGCAGCGGCGGATGTGTGTGAGGGGGAGGGGGTTGTATATTTGATTGTGGGCCGTTGGATCAGGATCCGACGGCCCACAATAGGCAGCGCTGGCACTACCAAAATAGGGCAGCACACTGTAGCGCTGCCCCTAATGGCAAAGCTATGGCACGATTTACTCCCAACGGCTCGTCATGGGTCCGTTGGTACAGTTCTGCCACAGGTAGCCGTGGAAAACAAGTGGCACGTCTATCACGTGGCAAAATTATATTTATATATATATATACATATATATATACATATATATATATATACAAAAATGCTACAGTGCGCTGCAGTCTTTTGCAGCGCACTGCAACGCACGGCCCGTGGGCCGTTAGATGAAAATCCAACGGCCCACGGGCCTCAAACTAGAGCTCCACCCGCCCGACCCGCTTAACCCGTCCGACCCGCCGCCCGCTCTAGACATGTGCTACATTACAGTACTTGCAATCCTCCATACTTATTCATGTTTGAGGAACTCAAAGGTAGAGTTATCAGGATCCCTTGGGAATAGAACTCGCTCACCAATTCAAAGCCCTGCTTTGGCTGGCACATGCAACCGCTTACGGTGTGTGTGAATCGACTTTCCCTTGTCTCACGTCTCATTGGAAAAACCTAAAAACTACATATACATATGTCTGGGTAGGGATTGTAATATAATATTTATGAAGACATCATGATCTAGATCTGAGTTTTCTAAAACAAACTTGAAGGATCTCATCTTTAAGGGTTATTAATCAAGA
The DNA here is from genome assembly GCA_033002965.1 of Piper betle. Taxonomy (NCBI): domain Eukaryota; kingdom Viridiplantae; phylum Streptophyta; class Magnoliopsida; order Piperales; family Piperaceae; genus Piper; species Piper betle. Next base: position 38,958 of record JAURVB010010553.1, read on the forward strand.
AATTCATATGACTAAATGGCCAAATCTACCATTCAATATGTCCGCTTACCTGTTAAATTAAATCACGATAGAATGAGAGAGTCAAATCAGAAGCAAGTCATAAACGGACCTGGTAAAAGCTCCAATCATGTCCACGAGCCTAAGTGGCGAGCTCCTACTCCACACCTATACATCAAATCTAAAACTAGTGCCCATTTTCTAAATGATACATTTACTCATCCTAAACAATACACTCATTTGACCTATTCACATCAAGTCACTTCATGATTAACTAAATTATAGTGCACTTAATTAGAAACTTATGCTAAATTTACCTAATTAGGTCATTTAACATTCATTCAATGCAATTCAAATCATACAAATTTATTTTATTTTTGTCAAAATATTTTATCATGTTAATCAATTAAATCTTAGTGTGATGTGCTAATAATTATCAATTTTAATTAATTAGATCAAAGGTAATTATACATCTTATCGATTGTCGATGACTAGGGTTTGTTGCGTGGTTTGGGACTCGAATTTGTCACCCGACGGTGTTCGAAGTTTGATCAGGTTTGGCTGGAGGAATCTAGCAAAAATTAGACGATTTCCAACAAATTCAAGCAAATCCGGTTTTCAGATGTTTTCAGCGATTTTTTGGCTACTTTTTAGTGAGGTGGTAGGGGTTGTGGGTTGGCACCTGCTCGGCGAGCTCGACACAACCACGATGATGGTGAGGGCAACAACAGCAGCGATGGTCACTGATGGTGGCTGTCGGAGTCGCTTGGTCACCTGATCGGCCTTGTGCTGATCTCAGCGACAACACACAATAGGGAGAAAGGTGTTTAGGGTCGAAGCGGTGGCAATGGTGGCACGACGACGGCAGAGAGATGGCTAGCGGTGGAATTAGCCTCTGGAAGACACCACAAGGGCATGGCATCTGGGTGTTGTGAAGGCCGCGAGGCGGTCGAGAAGATAGGGGACAGCTCGGTGGAGCTTCGGCGGATTCGATCAGCGGCGATGCAGTAGCCAGAGGCGACGTCGGCGGCAAGGATCAGGGCATCGATCAGGGTTAGGGGAAAAACGTCGAGGGAGGGTTTTGGGTGGCATTCTTGTAAATTAAAGTTGACTCGACTCTAACTCGTGCAAAATAATAATAATTAACTCCTAATAAATTCTAAAAAAATATGAAAAATACCATAAAATATATTACACTCTATAACATCAAAATAACATGTTTTATAACTAATAACCACCCAAACTACCATATAATACGTCTTAATGTACTATTAAGAATAAAATAATTCTGTGATCAAATACAAAAAAAATATATATATTGTCATATACTCTAATCATGGTTGCATGAATCAGAATCGGAATTGGAATCGGTTTTCCCGTGAATCGGAATCGGAATCGGAATCGGTCTGAATCGGCCAGGAATCGGTTCAGTTGAATCGGTTCAAATCGGTCATATACAAAAATTTGCCAACTCAGTACAGAAATACCTGAAATACATAATTATATAATTTCTCGACATAAATACACAAATTCAAGTATTTATACAACAATCACAAAGGTATGTAATTATGACAATACAACGGTCAATTACAGTTCCTAAAAAACCTAGCATATCAACACTAACACATCAAAAAATTCATCATCAATCAAACCACTACTAAGCAAATTTTCAAAACTTCCAAGCTATATTAGCACATCACAATTTGTACATCACGATTTGCACATAGCACATACTCGCACATCATAATTTACCGCACACACAAAATTTCAATTTAGACATCACAATTTCCACTTCATATTAATCAAAATTTCAATTTAGACATCACAATTTCCACTTCATATTAATCAATTAGAACATCATAGATAATAATTTGCACATCGTAATATTCAATTTCAATAAAAAAATCTAACTTTACCCAAATTTTCGGTCGGAGTCGCGGCGGAGGGCGGAGCTAGTGGTCGGAATCGGGCGGCGGTGGCGTGGCCGGATGGAGCTGAGGTTGGACGGCGGTGGCGTGGTCGGAAGGTCGGGCAGAGCGCCGGACGGCGGAATCGCGGCGGAAGCGTCAGACCGCGGAAGGTTAATAACTGTCGGGCGGAGCGTCGGACGACGGTGGGGTGGTCGGACGGTTGGGCGGAGGGTCGGACGGCAGAATCGTGGCGAAATTGCAGCGGAATCGCGGCGCTTGCGTCGGCCGGCGGAAGCCGACTTCGTGCGGCGGTCGCAGCGTCTGCGGTGGAATCGCGGCGGAGGGCGGAGCTGAGGTCGGAGTCGGGTGGCGGTGGCGTGGTCGGACGGAGGACGGTGGAGGGAGGACGGCGCAAGCGCGGCGGAGCGAAGCGGCGGCAGAATCGGGGGGGGGGGGGGAGGGCATGATTTAGGTTTTTAAATCCAAATCACCATTTTACCCATGCTTAATTAATTTAATAAAAATTATACCTAGGGTATTTTGGTAATTTCCTAAAAAACTATTCCGATTTAAATCGGCCGATTCCGATTCCGAGTTAAATCGGTCGGAATCGGCCGAAACAGGCCGATTCACGACCCGATTCGAGGCCGACCGAGTCGGCCCGAAATCGGATCGACACGACGCCGATCCGATTTAAATCGGCCGATTCCGCACGGAATCGGCCGATTCGTGCATCCTTGACTCTAATAACTCGTTTTTCATTATTTTTTTGACTTTATCATTATATAGTCAGGTACACTTGACCCTCATCGTTCATAACGTACAATCGACTTTAACTCAGCGCACATGTCGTAAAATTGACTTGATTCAAACTAACGACTAAACTGACTAGTTTAGTAATAAAAAATCCGACTCGAGTCACAGGTTTTACTAGCTAGGCAAAGGGGCCGGATCTGGGCAGAGGAGGCGGCCTAGCCACGTGCGGGTTCTGTTGGAACATACGACAGGCTTTTAAAATGAAAAGGAAAAATAAGCAGGAAATCCCACCCAAAATTTCGTTTCTTTATTAGAAAAAATTGTCACGGCATACTGTTGCAAAGACGTGATAATATTATTTATTTTTTAAAAATTGTGTTTTAAAATATTTTGTCAACTACCGCTTGTCGTGGCTATATTTAACCACCGTTGTGCAGTGGCAAAGTCGTGGCTCATTAACCCAAAAAATTTTTCAACGGCCACGGCTTGCTGTGGCGTGGCTACGTCGTGTTTATATATTCCCACGGTTTTACAGTAGCAAAGTGGTGGCTGATTTGCTACTTTACCAGCCATGGTAAATTTCAGTCGTGGCAATAGCCCGTTTTTCTACCTGAAAAAGTTGGTTCCACTACATTTGCACCTAAATGACAAGAAGTTATAATAAATCTTACCCATCTCCATTAGCCTTAAAAACGAGAAGATAAAACGTTGAGCCCAATTTATCATAACCATCATCAACAACATTGTACGCCTTCGTCACATCTATGTTGAGCTCATAAATGTCACGGCGCATCTGTAACTTATTCTTGTAACAAAGTTGCTAGTCATTTTTCGACATGACTCTTATAATCTTTTTTTTTTCCAAAGCACTGCCACTTATAATCTTATTCCTACATTAGATGTACATTTGTCTAAATTGCAATACAGAATTTTTTTCCAAAATAAAGGTTAAATGCCAAATCTGCAAGTTAAGGGTGAGCATTATTAGGTGAAAACTGAAAACCAAATCGAAACCGAACCAAATTAAAAATTAAATTAAATTCCGAAATAATTTAGTTCATTTTTTGGGTAGAATATTCGACAAACCAAAGAGGATATTGCTATTTAGGTTTGGAACTAAACCAAACCAAATTAACTTAAATAATCAAATTTCTTTAAAATATATTCTTAAATATATTTTTTTATGTTGATTGTCATAAAATTATTTTATTTTAATATATTTAACATGATATAAATATATATATATAATTGTTTTTAATACTGCATAATTTTGCTTAAATAATTAAATAAAGATATTCTTTAATAAATCATACTATAATTCAATTATTCGATTACCAATCGACCAAACCAAAAATATTTTATTTTGGTTTAGTTCAATTTCGAGTACAAAATTTAGCCAACCAAATGCTTATTCAATCTATAAAATGGGTAAAATGCACTGGTAAATATAGGAAAACTTCTAGTCAATTGACCTTGTCCCCACCGTGGACAGAAATGCACAATATATTTTTTTATAAAAAGTTCATTTGAATTATTTTAGTTATTTAAATGGCTGATTTTGAGCGAGATAAATCATCAACTTTTTATAACAAAAATCATAAACTACTAAATAGATGCGCTTTTTATCAAACATGCACAAATTGATGATTTTGGCTACATCCACTTAACTAATACTAGTCAAGATTCCCACGTAATACACGGGCATTATATAAACTGATTTATTAAAAAATTATTGTAATAAATTTAGTATTAAATACTATTAAAAAGGATAGAAATAAATATTTATTATATTTAAAAAAATTAAATAAAATAAATGATAATATAAAGGTCTGAAAATATTTTATATGGACTCGGTTATAATTTTGCTAGTTAAAAAAATCTTATAATTTTAGAGTATTATTTATTAATATTTTTTATTACAGTGCTATTATTTTTAAGATAATTTATTGGTGTAAAACCTATAATTAAAGTGATGTTAAAAACCTAATGTGCCTTAAAATAAGTCTTTAAAATTAAATTCATATAAATGGAATTATAAAGGTCTGAAAACATTTTATATGGGCTCAGTATAATTTGGTTAATTAAAAAAATCTTATAATTTTAGAGTATTATTTTTATTAAAACATTTTTGTTACATGCCACATGCAGATCTTAAAATATTTTATATAGACTCAGTTATAATTTAGTTAGTTAAAAAAATCTTATAATTTTCGATTATTATTTTTTAAAAACTTTAGTTACAGTGTTATTATTATTAGAGATAATTTATCGGTGAAAAATCTACAATTAAAGTGGTGTTAGAAACCTTTAAAGAAAAACGTAGATAACTAAAAAAAACATTCATTTGGAGAAAAAATGGGCCAAAAGTCTTTCTCTCTACATGTGACATGGGCGTAGCTAAAAATCTTTTATGAATATGATAACATCCTCAGTATTAGACTATAAAAACTACATTTAAAAAGATTGATAACTGGGAGTTTCCAACTTGGGATGCCAGGGCAAGAGGATAGGAGCACTTTCAATGGCATAGAAAGTGTGGTCCAGCGGAAGAAATTGCTGCCCAAGCACAAGTCCAGTGTCGCCCCATTCCCACAGTATTAAACAATTCCACATTGGCAGCTACAAAGAAAACCATAGCTCTCACTACAGCGACTTGCCCTGAGGCATGGTCTGGTAGAGAGCTACCCTCCTCTCCTTGACCTCTGTAAAATAAACATTTGTTGATTTTTTATTAGCTGTTTTCATCAATTCATGTACATACATCTGAAATTTTCTTGGGTTTTTTGGTGTGTACCATCTACTCTCAATAGGATTTTTCCCTATTGAATGATGAGTCGAGAGAAAAGATAGAAGGTAAGTAGGTGAGCAATCAAGTTACCTCAAGTAAAGCAGTAGCTGTTCTCACCACGCGCCTTTTTTTTTGTTGTTGTTCATGTCTTTAAGGACCTTGTGAGCAGCCCCACCACACAGAAGGTAAGCTTACCACTCAATCCCTTTCTTTCCATGGCTGGTTCGTACTAGACACATCAGGGACCCCTGGGCACCTTGTGTGGCAGAGTCTGACTTAAATCTCAATCTCTTCACATCTTTGTAAGTCTCAATCTTTGCAACCAATGTTAGAAATCTGAGCAAAGATTATTTCCATCATGACGCCACAAAAAGTCCAGAACACTTTTGTCTCAAATCTTATCCCAATATTTCTCTACCTGTCAACTGATGTGATATAACCGAGTCATTTCACTTAACGTCCCCACACCTTCAGAATTGTGGGTGCTCATCACCTTCCCGGAAGTTCAGAGTATATCTCCACACCTGGTTTCCTGCTACTCTAAAAAAATACCTTGAATAGCTTTTCCTTTTTTGTCAAAGATCTTGACAACCATTGATAGATAAAAGGTTATCTTGGATTGCTGGCAAGGCCAATGTTAGACATCTAACACACGACTGGTAGGTAAGCTTCCTGATCCATCCTGATCGAGACTTCAGAAATTCAAGTGAATCACGAATTACACTATTGTAACATTAATGATCACAAAAATTGAAAATGCCCAAAGATTTTAGGGGTCATACTCATCCCGTGAATTTGATTGATAGAAGCAATCCATCCAAATTTCTCCAGCCCAGAATCATGCTCTTCAGAGCAGTGCTTCAATCAAAATCTGCAGCCTTGCGTCTCTTGATCCACCTCTTGATTAGGACGGAGCTTAAACTTGGACCCCTATAGCAACAGAAGATTTCCCTCAGAAATGGAAACAGGATAGAATAATATGGAAGATAGAATACAGACAATCCAACTTATCAAACAAGAGCTGTGACAAATAAACAACGCAAATCAAATAAACATTCGTCACTAACCTTATACAGTATACATACATCAAAATCCTAATTCACAGTGTACAGTGTCTTTTTAGGTACAAGATATTTAAATAACTCTCATTCAACCATGCAGTTTAATCGCGTCGTAAACGACCTCAAATTACACAATTGTATAAGACATCTGTCTTTCCTTAGCAATGCATACATATTCATACAGCAGCAGTGTCGAATGTTACATTTGCCGTCCAATACTGTTTGACAGCAACCAATATCTTCTCTGTGACAAGGGGGCCATCTTCGTGATCCATCATCTTTGTGCTCCATCGCATGCCACTGACCACCTTTCTGACTTTGTTGAGAATATCCACATCATCCCGGAAAATAACTGTACCTTCTGGCCGTAAAATGCGATCTATCTCTAAAAGAATATTCTCCACATTGCACCTGTTTTTTTTTCAGTTAAGACAGAATTTTTCTTACATCAATTGTCATATGGAATAGAATCATGTCAGCAAGCACATAAGAACATCAAAACAAAGCTAAGAGATGTGCCCTTCATGTATAAGATATTGTGCTCTCTTGTAGCATAGCTAGAAATCAGGTAAACTAAAACAAAGATAATAAGGAAAGTGCAAGAGCTTACAGTCTCTGAAGTAGACAGCTATGACACAGCAAAAATCAAAGAGTTCAAAATACGAGGCATCCTAGAATGGGAAGATTTAGCATAAAACATGGAGCACCCAGCAGAAACTTAACACCAGCAAGATGAACAAACACATCTAACGTTTATAAATAAGGCTATCAGCTTCAAATGCCTCCTATGCATAACAGCAATTCCAATATTCGTGACAAAGGCTCCACTTCTCTAGGTGATAACAGTTTACCACTGAGGACTGTAACAATCAAGTCATTAGTCGTAAAGAATAAGCAACTCCTGACAGAATATGAACCAAACCAGTCATACCATATATACTCAAGAATAAAAAATAGTTCACACACTTATCCAACAATAGCTCTCGTCATCTCAAAATAATATGAAGTTTGAAAACCAACTGAATCTCATTTCACAAAACAACAAGAATCATGTCCTTTTGACACTTACTTGTGCCGATACAAACTGAAGATGCCACTAGCATGTATCAAATCATATGACCTTGGGTAAGTAGAGAAGGCTTCACACCTACAATGGAAAATGTAACAAATAAATGGAGAAAACAATATCAAAGCTGGGAATTATTCATTCTAAATAGCAAGAAAACATGGCCATACCAATCATGATATATCCCAATTAGACCTCTCTCATAAATAACACCTAATGTATTCTTAGCAAGAGTAGGCACGACATTCATGACCCACAATGCTGGTGACTCTAGATAGGAAGCAAAGGATCCAAAGCCAGCATTCATGTCCATGATGTTACGATATCTCCCCGTGCCGAAAAGATTATTAATCTTCTTATAAGCATGTACATGTTTCTTCCACAATCTATTGTCCTCTTGGTACGTACTTATGGTAACACCAGGAACATATCCTAGTGATATTCTAGGAGGAATAGCAAACAGCCTATGAGGAAACTTTTTCAGCTCTCCGCCAGCCACCTCTTCTTGGCTATTAACTTTAGGTATACGTGTGATACAAGATACCATCTTTTGATACCTTGTGAAAACAAGGAACAGATTAGCTCAAAAAATCATACTAACGAAAGTAAACAACAATCTTTATGAGGCAAGTGCGCAATAGAAGCATGGAAGTGACAGGCAGACTTACCAAACATCATCAGAGGCTGGCAATGCACAAAAACTGGGAGAGGCATCATTTTGTAGTATTTGACAAGACTCAGAATTTTTTCTCTTTTGCCAAATTGCAATGTCCCCTTTTTCATACTTCTTTTCCCAGCAAAGACGCTCAGCCAACTTCTCAATCTTTTCTTGTTCTGCCTGAAGCTCCTCCTTAGGCCTTCGCCATGTTTCATAATAGGTTATCCAGTTAATGGGAGGACCAGACAATATCCAGTATCCACCAGGTCTTAAAACACGATCTACCTCCATCATGTACATTCCCCCTAAATTAACAACAAAAGACGCAATGTATAAACTTTGATGCAGATGCCTTAAACTATCAGACCAACAAAAAATTGATCCTTACCATTTTCCGTCCATGGTATTAAACATCGAGAGCACTGTGCCATGTCAAATGCCCTTGATGGATATGGAAGTTTAATTGTTCCAAGAACACCTATAACTGCTGGTACTCCTCTTTCCAATGCAAATTGCACCTGTGCTTCATGTGAGTCTCGTGGTGCAAAGGAAATGGTCAGAACATTTCGTGACAGCAGATAAGCCCCCCAACTTGCCACCTATCCAAATCAGTAGATAAGCTAAACTTATACGGCAACTTTAAATTCTAACCAATCAAATAAAAAGACAACATGTGAGAATTTTAATAATGAAGTTAAAGAAACATACCCCACAACCTGTATCTAGAGCTGTTCGAACACTGCCATCTCCAATTGGAATCACTGATGCAAGTTCATCTATATACTTATCGGCCCCTTGGGGAAACATTGTCCCTCCACCAGGGAACTTAAAAACATTTCCCTCAAACTGAACCCAGTTTTGAACAGCCTTCTCAACTGTCAAGCTCTTATAAGGAACATTTACAAATGGCACATAATCACGACTAACAGGCCAAGGAAATGGGACCATATACCCTTTGGGAGCAGGGATCAAACAATGCAGCCTTTCATCATCTTGAGGGCAATGTCTTTCTCTGTAAATCATATTCTCTCGGGGAAGCATCATTGCTCGGTTTTGATCTTGGCAAGGTGTGTAATCAGTGTATTCAGCGCCACATGGCTCAAAAACTTCTTCCCTCTCTTCCATAGATTCATAACCACTTCCGTCATTATGATGAGTTTCAAAGCTCAAATTAGATAGGATACTATTACAATCTGCTCGCCTTGTAATCTCCAAAGCAATATTATCCCCTTTACCAAAACCACTCTTCTGCCATGCACCAAGAATGTAGAAAAAGAAGCACAGACCAACTATAATAAATACAGACAATGAGCTCCTTGTTCTCCTATCTCCCATGTTCATCTTTGATCCCATGGCAAGACGTTGAAATTCCTTTTAGTCAGTATAAAAAAACAAGTTTAAAAATAAGATTTTCAGCTAAACCAAAAAAGCTCTAACTTAAACATTTTACTGATCTGAGTAGTAAAACAAGCATGACAATTCACAACCATCAAGCAAGAAATGCTATCCATCACTGCCTTACTATATTCATAGAAAAATAACATCAAAATCAGAAAACTACTCAGATGCCATAACTCAAAAGACACACAATAACAGTTACAATGAACACAAGAAAAAGGAGGCGTCTAGTTAAACATGCAGTGTTCTTGGAACATTGGCTCCTCAAAACCATCCAAAGCTGCAAGCAAAAGCTAATTTAACAATGCCCGATAAAATAATGGCACAATAGGGTACAAGTAAACCCTCAGACCACCAACAACAACCCTCCTTGAAAACAATCCAAACAACCATTCGCCAGAAGAGAACCACAAAAATTTCCACCACACTTTCAAAAGTCTCAAATTTTCCAGCTCCATACTCTCATTCATTGTGCAATCCCAAACACCAATAGTGTCGTATAGAACAATCATTCACCATAACAGAACCCCAAAAATTTCTACCACACTTCCAATCACTTCCCTAATCTTATTCATCACAAAACCCCACACACCAAAAGTGTACATAGATGATAGAACAGCCATTCACCACAACAGAACAGCAAAAACTTCCATCCACTACATTTCTCCAAGTCCCAGATTTTCCAATCACTTCCCTACTCCCATTCATCATGCAATCCCACACGCCCAAAGTGTTGCGTAAAACAACAAAAACTTCCAACACATTTCTCCAAGTCCCACATTTTCCAATCACTTCCCTACTCCCATTCATCATGCAATCCACACACCAAAAGTGTTGCATAGGAACAACAAGAAATTCCACCACATTTCTCCAAGTGTCAACTTTTACAATCACTTACTTAATCCCATTCATCACGCAATCCCACGCAACAAAAGTGTTGTGTAGGAACACAACAAAAAATTCCCCCACATTACACCAAGTCTCAACTTTTCCAATCACTTCCCTAATCCCATTCATCATGCAATCCCACACACCAAAAATATTGCCTAGGAACAACAAAACTTTCTCCAAGTCTCAACTTTTTCGACCACTTCCCTACTCCCACTCATCATGCAATCCTACACAACAAAAGTGTTGCATAGAACAATCATTCACCTCCACATTCCCAAGTCGAAACTTCTCTAATTCCTTCCTACACCATTCAACATGCAATCACCCCAAACCGAGATTGAAACTTCGAACAACTATAATATGTCACAAAAAAGGAAAAAAACAACTGAGAACGAAATACAAGCATGCAATCAAGCGAGCAACAAAAAATGGAACACCCAGCAAACACAAGTAATCCAAAACCTTCAGAGAGCCTCGCCCATCGCTTTACTCCAGAGGGTGGCCAGCAACCAAACTGGACGGCGAATTCGCGGTCAAGATGTCCACTTTCTGATACCTCGCCCCAGCCGGAGATGGCCGAGTTCACGGCGGCGGGGATGGCACCGGCGGTGGCGACGGCGACGGCGACGGCCGTTGAGCGAGAAATGGTAAGGGCCTAAGGGGCGGGCTGTTCGAGAAGGGTAATGTTGGGAATCATTGGAAAATCCGGCCCTTAATTACGAAAATACCCTTCGTTCGTTCATGGGCTTTTTTATTTTGGGCTTTTTGTCAAAGGCCCATTTAATTTTTACGAGGATAGATAATGATGATTTATGAAGGCTGAGGTGAAAGCTACAATTGGGAATTAAGGGTGCTTGTATATACTCAAAATAAAAATAATATAATTAAATAAATAAATAAATAAAAGGATGGATGTTTGTATGTATGCCTGTGTAGTTAATTGGATTTTAAAAATTATAAAAATCTTTTTTTCATTTTTTTAACCTTTTCTTTAAGATTACTCTTAGTGGGGCATAACCAAAAACAATATCATTTGCATACAATTATCCTTATTTAACTGTTCTCTTAGTTAAATAATAGTACTAAAATATGTCTTTAAATATTATTTGCATGGGGTTTAACTGTAGATAAAAAGGCAATCTAGAACATACATGTGCGCTCACACCGCGTCGTGCCCTTTCACTTGCACAGAAATATTTCCCAAATCATTACCTTATGCCCAAATCAATTTAAAAAAAAAAAAATTGGTGGCGGTCAGACCTAGCCACCCCCAGCCAGACTGAGTGACCATATCTGGTAGCAAGACAGGCCGGATGTGGTTGTCGACAGGGAGGATGAAAAGTAATTTTTTTAATTATTAAATCTAGGTCATTTGTATATTCAGATAGACAAGATTAGAATTCGGGGCAAGAATAGCTTCCTTTCCTTTCCTTTCCTTGTTTCCGGAAAATTTTTCTTTTTTTATTAAAGTTAAAATTCTATTTAATAATTTTCATTTTTTTAGGTCAATATAATTATTTTTGTATATAATAATCTAAGTATAAATTATTGTGCTTGAGTCCTTACTTTATGATATGCGAAAGGCGTGTTCAACTTGAAATATTATCAAAAGGAATAATCATTGTTTCTTGAGTGAATTGAGCATCAAGTTGAAATATTCATCAAGAATAGGATGCCTGGGGTTTATCTCCAGTAAACTGATAACGCACCGGACTTTTCACATCTCTGAAGGGAATCTAATTCCACATTATAAAGATATATACTTATGCAAATTGTTTATGTATGCTATATTTAAACTTGAAAAAGAAGGAAGTTTAAGTAGACCGTCGTTAAAATTAAGTTTTCCCCTCAAGTGGGCTATTAATTATATATGTTTGAACAGACACAAACATAAACATATTTACCCATTTTTGGGGTCCGATAACCCATATCTACATCATTCTCTTATCCTCGATGATAGCTCCACAAGAAAGGGAGGATAAAAGGAAAAAATAAGGATAACAGAGAGGATAAGTTGGGCAATGACCTTAAATAAGGTACTGCATAGGTGTTGAAAGTTATATAAAAGTGCCACGCTAACGTGAAGAAAAAAGGGCCTCGTTGCATTGAAGAAAATTGAAGAAGAAAAGCAACAGCAAGAGAAGGAAGAAGGAAGGGGAGGAGCCCCTCGCTGGAGATCCATCACCAACGATCCCCAAGCTTACCAAATCAGAGTTTGAAATGCCCCCAACATCTTCTGGATAACCACCACTACAGGAGAGCCTTGTTGTAGACGGAGAAATAGTCATGAAGGTTTATTTCTTTACTATTTTGCAGGTTATTTTCATTGAAGTTTTGGCCCTCCGTCCTACCAACCCAGGCTGCCGCTAGCTACGCCACCGCTTCCATTAGTTTCTCCTTAACATTGCTGATATAACTCACTCGAGATCCTCCGCTTGAGAAGGTCAAAGTAGCTGAAATCTCAGCGCAAAGCACTTGATCGGAGTAGGAAACATGTGAAAGAGGTCAACTTTGGAGCCTGCCGCTGACTAACTAGTGTCGTTACAGACCAAGTATGAATGCCAAGATTGTAGCCTGGACATCCTTTTGTCGACTTGTGCCTGCTACCTAGCCAGAGAAGCCCTAGTCGCCAAAAAACAGTCTAGAAAAGGCCCGCTGGAGCAACAAAATAGAAAGTTCATTGAAAGCTGCCAACTTGCAAACCTTTGTCTGGCTAGGCCAGGTCAGCGACGCCCATACGGACATTTCCATTAGACTCCCCTCAATACCAAGAACAAATCCCGACCAAGATCCATTAGAGAGGAAGCCACTATTGTCGAAAAAGTCACCTAAAAGTGGTCTGCTGGAGCAGTGCGAGAGCAGCAATAGGCCAACCTCTCAGACTTCGTCCAACCAATCACCGCCACTGCAGGACAAGACGCTGCCTCCAATCGATCACCCTTATCTCCCCCAAATTTACTATAAGCGCACTAAGCCGCCACCTTCGCCGGAAAATGGTGACAGAGCTAGGCCAAAAAAATGACTTTTCATCGTCATTACCACTCGTCAACACCCCCACAAACCGTCAGACCACCTCTAAGCATCTCACCAATCGGAGATCTACTAATCTGAGTGATTGCTACCAGCCGCCGCCGCCAGAAATGCCATCGTCAGAGCCATCAAAACTACCGCTACACCACCCGCCTAAGCAAGTCTATTGGACCTGTTTATGTTGTATGTGTTTGCAACCACAACCCGTTGTGTAACACCCCAAATCCGGTTCACGCTCGTGAACTGAACCGGGATGTCACCGGCGACCGAACCGTTCGCTAATCTACTGGGTTCGGTTAAGCCGACCCGGATCTGCCCTCGGTGTCTCAAGATGGAGATGCAAACATGAAATGCATGGATGGGATGCGTGGGTTCTAACGTAGTCCTACATGCATGCTATGATGTACAAGCAAAGACAAGACAAAATAATAAATGAAAAACCAAAAGAAAATATATACTATTTTATAAAAATACGGTAACACATACTAATCTACCATGACATTCAACCATTATCTCATTCATTTTTACCTGAGCCGAGTCTGTACTCCAAGGCTCCCTACTCATTCATATTTATCAGTTCGTTTCATAACAAGTAATTCACTCAAACAAACACATCAAAATTATCGTTTACATAACAATAACACACCATCATTATACGTTACACGCGGCAGGTACATGTGTGCGCGGTTCCGTGCTGCTCCTCCGCAGTCCCGACAGCTTTCATCCTTCGCATTTCTCACCTACATATATATAGGAAAACCGTCAGTAACGAGTGTTACCGGCCCGGAAAATAACTAATATCAAACTGGCACAGGAGAGCAAACTCTCCTGTTGAATGAAAACCATATACTTCCTCAAGAACTCTCATCAGGGCACATACGGGAGCCGTCGCCATCGGGTCGACAGCGTCCCCCTATCTTTCACATTCTCATGCCTCGGCCATTTCTCTATTGCTTCTCGCGTCAAATCTCGTTCCTATCCGCCCTCTGCACCTTCCATATTACTCCTGGCCTTGAGCACGAAGGCCGAGTACTCTCAGGCAGTCGCCTTCAGTACCCTTTGAAACCACAAGTCTAGACATGCGCTGCAATGCAGTACCCGTGAACCTCCACACTTCTCCGGGTTTGAGGAACTCAAAGGTGGAGTTGTCAGGATCCCTCGGGAATGAAACGGCCCGCACACCATTCCAGAGCCCACTGTCGACACACACGTGCCCGCTCGCGTAGCACGGTAGTCGGATTTCCCTCATTCAGTCTCTCACCAAAACACGAAAACTATACATATATATAGGTCTGGGTTGGGATTTATACAATAGGCCCGAAGGCAACGTGAGCTGGATCTGAAGTTCGAAAACAAACTCGAGGGATCTCATCCTCGAGGGTTATTAATCCGGAAAAGAACTGTTGGCTAAATGGCCCGAGTTAAGTGGGATCCGATAAAACGCCACTTAACTCGTCCTGCACATAATAAATCAAATACACAAGAGAGTAGCGTAAATCAGAGAACGAGTCCTAAACGGACCTGGTAGAAGCTCCAAACGGGTCCACGCGCCTAGGCGGCGAGCTCCTACACCGTACCTACACAATCAAGCTAAAAACTAACGCCCGCATGATGAATCACACATCCTATAGCATGCACACACAATCAACACAATCACACGTCAATCAACACACATCAACCTATATCAATTCTAGCAAGTCTACTTAAGCTAGTTTGATTAGATCATGATTATTACTTAATAACCCTAATTAGTTTCATAACTTCTATTTTTAACACCACACAATCAAACAAATTTCATATTTTTATCCTTAATCAAATCTACATTTATATATATTATTATAACACACAATTCACCAATCCTAGCATGCAATTCTAATAATCAAAACTTTCAAATAATTAAATTAAAATAAATTATACCTCGCGTCGTCGAAAATCGGCGACGGCTAGGGTTTCCGTTTCGTGGCTCGAAACTCGAATTCGGCACCTAGCGGCGTCCGAAGTCCGATCAGATTGGACCGGGTGCGTTCGGCGGATGATCCGGCGAATTTCCCACAAATCCAATTTCCGGCGGTTCCGGCGGTTTTCCGGCGAGTGTCGGCGGTTTTCCGGCGGATTCCGACGGTTTTCCGGCGATGATTTGGGACGGGGCAATCAAGGGGTCTATCGGCACCAGCTCGACGAGCTTGGTCCGATGGTGGTGTCAAACAAAGTAACCGAGGCGGCGATGGCCGTCGGCGGCGGCGTCGAAAGTGGGTGGCGGCGGCGGCGTTCTCCGATCGAGGCTCCGGCCGGCCTCGACGGTGGTCGGGACGATGGGGGAAACGTCGGCGACGTCGAGGGGGTGGTCGTCGGGGTCACAGCGGCGGCGGCGCGGCCCGGACGGCGGCGGAATCAGTGGGCGGCGCGTCGCGGTTCGCGGGGCGATTCCGGCGTCGTGGCGGCGCGACGGTGGCCGGGGTTGGTCGGGGCGGCACGGCGACGGCAAGGCGGGGCAGGGCGGCGTCGATCGGCGGCAGCACGGCGTCGGCGGCGGCGGCGGCAGCACACCACAGTGGCGGCGGCGAGGGTTTGGGTGAGAATGGTCGGGGAAGAAGAAAAACATGACTAGTGGCAAATTCGTAATTAAGTATTGACTCGATTCCGACTCGAGTCAAAATAATAACTAGTTCGTAATAAATTCTAAAAAAAATCTAGAAAAATATGGAAAAATCACATAAAATAAAACAAACACAACAACATCCAAATGACATGCTCTATAACTAATAACCCACCCGAATATAATCCAACGCGTCCTAATTCGTCATTCGGCCCTAAAATTATTTCTACGATCAAACATATAAAAAGAAAAAAATACTGCATACTTTCATATATTCAGATAACTCGTATCTCACCATCTTCTCGACGTTATCATCATATATTCAGGTACACCTGACTCTCATCGCTCATAACTCACGGCTGGTCTCGACTCAGCACGCGATTCATGAAACCGACTCGACTCGAACCAACGATCGAACCGACTGGTTCGGTAACGTAAAACCCTGACTCGAATCACGGGTTTTACAACCTTCCCTCCTTATAAAAATTTCGTCCTCGAAATTTTAGATTAAGGAGGTTTCACTCTGGTAGCTATCTACTAAATGTGAAATCTGAAGTGAGACGCTTGCGTACCTGTCACGTTTGTCGTATCCTCCAGTGCTTCAGCAATCGTGGCTGTGTCCATCCCAGCTGTCCATGGTGGTACCGAGACGGATAGTCCTGCTGGTGGCGTTGTTTGCATTCCTCTCTGATCCAAGGCCTGATGTTCTTGTCCTGTCATGATAGCTACAAGTCCTCTCTGCTGCTGCCTCGGTGGCTGTTGGTCTCTGCCTGTCTGCTGTGGTTGTTGCTGGGGACCTGGGAGCGCAAGTCTCTGCGGTGGTGCTGGGAGCGTCACCTGTTGGGTCTGGCCGGTTGGACAAGTTGCA
>JAURVB010010554.1:0-11096 GCA_033002965.1 Piper betle
CGTATAAGGGTTGGCCTTGTCATGCCTCCTGCAGTTGTAGTAGGATTGTCCCCGGAGGCTGCATGGGACACTGTTCCTCTCGAGCACACCGTAGCCGATGAAACGCTGCCGGCCCCGGCGGCTGATCTCCAATTCCATCAAATTATCACGTGCAACTACTGTCCAATGCCGAGCGACGGCACTGTCGACCGAGAACAGGTCAGCCGCTTGGGCCGTGGTGGCCACGGCAAGCACGACCAGCAGCAACCAGACCCCCAAAGCCATGCATGCAGCGGGATGAATGTGACTTTGGCCACAACACGTTTGATAGTGGCTAGTAATAAACAACGTGGTCACTAATCTAATTTAAAAAATAGTTAGGAAATGGGGAGATATATATTGAAGGGGCCGGATTCTTATGAATCGATAGCCCAGCCCTTCCTTGGTGATGGAGGGGGAGCGAGGGAGGTTGCAAAGATCAAGAGAAACAGAGAGAGAGAGAAAGAGAGGGAGAGGGGGATCAAGAGGAAAAGGTTGTACGTAACTGTTAGGCTCTACCCCTGTGCATGCCTTTCGTTTGTGGCGGCTAGCCGTTTTGGTGGTTGAGGGTCGTTTCTCTCGGGCGTTTGTCACTTTTAGGGACGCCGGAAGTTAAAGACGCCGAGTGGAACGTGGACGGTGAAAAAGTAATTATTGTGACGGAACGGAGACGGCCGTTAACGTCGTCCACTCTCCTCTGCACTGGTACTGTCGGAAACGAAAACTCCCTTTCCTCCTTCCACACTTCTACCAATAGACACAATCTTTACCGGTTCTAACTAACCATCACCGCCGCCGCCCCTTCGACAGCCTATCCCCACCGCAATAAGTGCCACGAGCCTCTATTAATCCAAAAGCTAGTTCAAAGAATAAAACTTTCTATTAGTCTATACAAGTCCAATAACCTCTACGACTGATGTACAACTCAACGTATTAGCCTTCGATACAACACCTCCGACGCCGGGGCTTGGTTCGTCCTTGACAAATGGTGTTGGGGAGGAGTTCTCGGTGTTTTTTGCCAACCGATTGCCATGGCAGTTGACAGTGCATGATGCAGGGATGGATAGTTTGGTGTTTTCAAGCATGATTAGTTGGCGCAATTTCGGTTCCTATTTAAGTATTTAAGGTAATTTCTTTTATCTTAGGTTCTGTTCGGGTGCGGGATCGTCCACCCCCTCGAATCGGTTCTTTTGTGATTCGGATTTGAAGGTTCGGTGGGACCGAGGTGCCCTTGCCGCGCAAAGAGATAGTGCGATGGAAATAGAAAATATTACAAACAGTAAAATGACACACATGAAATTTTTTACGTGGTTCCTTAGGGTTCAATTTGAATCTCTAAGTCAGTCCACGGTGAAATTAGTACTCACAATCCACTATTTCTCCTTTAATTTTTACAAGTTACAAACATTGAAGCTGATCAGTCTGGAAGGCCTTCAAATTATTTCTAGAGTGTTGATAGGCTGAACCAGGCTGTTCCGGGTTGGTTCAAACCAAACAAATGCTAGATCGGACCGGATGGCGTACGTCGGCTTCCTTTCTTTCTGCGTGCGCCAGTCTACGGGTGGTGTACGGTACACCAGCTCCAATTCGGGTCGCGGTTTCATAACTGGTCACGGTCTGGCTTCGCGGACGCGGACTGGGGAGAAGGATTTGGTCTCGGACACAACAAGAGTGGATGCGGTCAGCAGTAAACGGGTCCGACAACCCGGCTGCAGCGGTGGTGCAATGGTGGTTTTGGTGGCTCCGGCGGCAGCTTTTCTGGCAGCTGAAGGTGGCAGAGATTGCCCAGAACTGTAGATCACAGACCTATGGGTCTCTTGACGGTGGTTCAACTGTCGGTGGTGGCTCCGGTCGGTCGGTCAGAGGCCGGAAAGTTAGACACTTTTCTGCACTTTTGTGCTACGCTGCTCCGATCGGTCACTTCTCAATTTTTTTCAGCGACCTCGGCGATGAAATCCGGTGGATCTCCGTTTGGGTTTCTATATCATTCCATCATCTTCACTTGATCACAACGGAAGGGCTGGGAACGACCGGCGCTGGTCGGAAAAAATCCAAGAAATCCACTGTTCGCTACTCTATTTTCTGCTTTTCCGGCCAGCAACTTCCTCGCTTCCCGATTTTTCCCGGCGGCTACAGCGACGAACTTTGGCGAAACTCACTTTGGGTTTCTAGACCACTCCTCCTTCTTCACGTTTCACCTCATGGTGACACTGGGAACGACCGGTGTTGGTCGGAAAAATTAGCGAGATCAGACCTTCGCTGCTCTGTTTTATGACTTTTCCAGCCATCAACTTCCTCGCTTCCCAATTTTTCTCGGCGGCTACAGCGACGAACTTTGGCGAAACTCAGTTTGTGTTTCTAGACCACTCCTCCGTCTTCATGTTTCACCTCACGGCGACACTGGGAACGACCGGTATTGGTCGGAAAAATTAGCGAAATCAGACCTTCGCTGCTCTGTTTTCTGACTTTTCCAATCGGCAGCTTGCTGGCAGAATTCTGGCGACGACAGGAGTCTCCGGCGGAAATTCTAGGGGGTGCTGTGTCAGGGGCACTTTGAGCTCCAAGCAGATGGTCTTGTACTGATACAATAAGGTCGAGGTTGTCCGAAAAAGTCGCCGGAAAATTGGACGCCGAACCTGCAAAACAAAGATGCTATCCTGTTCTTCGTTGTCGGCGGGAATGGTACAGGGCTCCGGTGGGCTCTGATATTTTGCGGCTCAGAACTTCCTAGCAAGGGCAAACATCAACTGGCAAGGCTTCAATGTACTCCAGCAGCAACACTTCATTCTCTTTTCACGGTGGTAGTCGAGGAAGCCAGACTGTAATAGCAAGGCAGCAAGTTAGGAACGTGACTCCAAGAGGACTCCTTGGCGGCAGTTTGACCAGGCTCTTCGCGTCTGTAGGTAGCAGCAACGGCACTTGGCAGCGACTCTACCTTTAAGGCGGCAAGGATCTGGATTCCAGGGACACTGCTTCAAAGCTCCACCTTTCTTCTTCGTCACGATGACCCAGTGGCAAAACTTTGGCGAGCAACAGAACCTTTCTTCGGCTCCCTCACGGACAGCAACGAGGCTTCGCAGCAGCAACAACAACAAGGCTTCACGGCAATGTTGGCAGGGCGCAACAATCAGGATTCATGGGTGGAGACGTCATAGGCATGCATGACGGGGAAAGGCAATCTTCTCCATTCCTTGCTTCTTTTCTGCAAAATAGAAAAAACCAACCTTTGGGTAGATTGGCTGCAGCGTGGTGATAGGGCAACTCTCGATGATCTCATCTATGATGAGTCAATACCAGACGGCAGGGTACTTCAAGCCATGTATTGGTTGGTGAGACAGGGTCGCATGAGATGATCTCTAGCGAGGGGCTCTTTCCCTGCTCTTTCTTCTTTTCTTTTTCTCTGTAAAACTTTTTCTTTATCGTACGAGCCCCTTGCTTCAGTAATAACACCAAGCTTTTATAGAATTGGGATAACTCCTGAGTGAGAGATTTCCTCCAACGGCTGTAGAACAATGTCTACCTCTTCCTCTGGCAATTCTTTCTCCGGCAATTTTAAAACCGTATGACCAATTCTCTTGTAATATGCAAGAAGTCATCCACGTAAGTGGCTGAGTACTGTCACATAATTGGATAAATATTATCCACATAACCGGATAAATATAAATATTTTTCGGATAAAGATGTACAAACATGTTCTTATTTATGTATTCGAGGTAATTTGGTTTTTTAGCAACTTAATTGACATACATAAATAATGTCCTTTTATGTAATCTACATTTTTTTAACAAAAATTGAGAGTATCCCAATATATTATAAGATTGTACATAAAATAAAATAGTAATTCATTAAAATTTTATATTTACTATTTAATATCAGCTTAAAACTTCAAATAAAAACAATCATCTGTTCAATTGACCACATAATGATTTTTTTTTCAAATTAGAAAATATTTTTCCTAATCACACCATTTTTATTATTTTAGAGATGGGTTGAACATGTAACTATCCACAAGGTTCATATTAATTTTTCTTATTAAATGTATGGAGTCTTATTTTTTATCATTTCAATACATTATGTGAAAAAACTAAAATAATATTTGATTTTAATTTTTATATTAAGCTTCTAATCTTATGATTTATGAACAACCACCCTAGGCCCTTCCACTCAAATCGAAGTCTCTAATATAGATCTTAGATACCGGTCGGTCGGTTCGCATCTTCTCCCTCGACTCCCCCTACCCTCCCCGGCGAAGAAAGATCCTTTCTTTCTCACTTCTCTCCTCAGACTCCTCTCCAGCCCAATATTGAATGTTGGATCGAAGCGAAATTTGTGTTTTTTTTCTTAGATTCCTGAGAGTCTTGTTCCATCACGATGCTCGTCTTTAACATTTGCTCGCTTTTAGTGCAGGATTTCTACTTTCATTTTTACATATGCTTGATTGAAAAATACATGTTCTGGGATGATGCAAACTAGCCAAATCAGACATACAAATGCTCCTTTAGGCAATTTCTATAAGCTGCGGCAGAGGGCTTGGATTGAGTCACAGCACTAGGCGGTGCCCTGATCTGAGCTTTTGTAATTCTCTATTGCGGTGAAGAGCCTTTAGTTGAAGCGCTTGTCACTGAAGACGATATCGAGATTGGTTATTTGCTGACCATCTGCTTCAAAGTCTATTTTTAATTTTTAATGGGAGTAATGCTTTATTTATAACTGCTATGGCAGTGTCTGATTTTTAAGGAGTGAACTAGCTAGATACAATTAAGTTTAAAATGTGGAAGGCTTATTTGTTTGCTGTGTAGAAAGGCATATACTTTGTAGCCCATACTCTTCAAAATTTGTGATTGGGTATTATCATAGCATTCTGTACATTGCACATATACTGAAAATTTTCTTGATCTATTCAGTTTAATATTTGTGATAATTATTAGTGTTGAATTTTTTCTTGGAAGTAGATTTGAGTTTGTCACATAGATGCAGGGGACTTTGAAGTGCTTTTTCTTCATTTTTGGAGAGGGAATACGTTGACAGGAGATGAAGAAGCTGTGCTTCATTACCGCCTGTGTGAACAGTGTAAGGGGAGTATTTTGTTTGCAGTTTATAAATCTTGAGGGGTTCACGACCTTGGTTATTTGTGCGTGTACGCATTTACTTTAATCCATATCAGACTAAAATTTTTAATTGTCTGTTCAAGTTGTTTTCTGCTAATGGAAAATATAATCATGTGCTGTTGTTGTACTGTTTGATATGACAAAGATGCTGGTGGGTGACTGCTAATTAACACAGTCGAATGCTTTTACCTTGTAACACTTAAACACTACTAGTTAAAATAAACAAGTAATCGTCTGATAATTTCCCTTAAAAATTTCACTTATGGTTTTTTCTGCAGGTAATGGACGAGCTTTGATCAGATCCTGTCTACGCTATTTTTGGGGTAGATCTTGGTCCATGTTGGTTATTGTATACGAAACATTGATGTGAATTTGGTTACTTCTGTCTGTAGATGTGGAACTCACAAATTTCATCCTCAAATCACCATCACGGTTGCCTGCCCTGAAGTACCTGCAGGATATATATTACTACATCTCTATTTTCTGTTTTATGTTCAATTATTGGTATAACGGAAGAAACGAAAATATGGTAATGGATCGTTTGATTTTTGAACGAAAGCTATGAGACCACCTTTTATCAATCATTCCGCTTTAAAACCATTTTCTTATTTGAAGGATCAAAATTGCTGACGAATCTATGTATCCTTCAATGTGTGTGAAGTTTGTATGTGAGGAACCAGCGAACATTTGTTCATTATCATCTTATCTTCTTCAATCAATCTTCGTTTCAGAGCCATATGCATTCGTCTCATCTATGTCTCTTAGTTTACAAATTACAAGTGAACATAATTTTACATTTCACATATTCGAAGTGCGCCTAAGAAGCTGAAGTCTAATGTATGCACAACAAAGGTCCCAAAGATTTCATGCCATTTCATTATGGCTGATGTATGCTTCTCCGCTGCAGATTTCTCACATTTTAGATCACCAACGCTTTTGAAATCCGTTATCTGATAACCAGCAACACAATCGACCATCCTCGTCGCCTGTCCATCCTGTGGTCAAGATGTGAGCACTTCACGTGAAGCCGGCAGAACCGTTCTTACAACTCCGGAATGACCACTTCCAAGATTGCTTCAGGAGATTTGATCTTTCAACTCCTCCAAAATTTACTGATCAATAGCCCAGCACACCTGCAGTTGTGCCGCTATCGTCCATAGCTGATCATCAGCTCCATAATAATAGCACTCTACAAAATAATCAACCTGCAAAAGATTAAATGGTCAAGATCACCAAATGAGAAGGCATTGGATACTGACTCCACGTTTAAGTTACTAAAACCCTATATTTAATCACCTATTGTTATTATCAGTGTTGTTGGTTATTGTAGCAAATCAGCATCTAGGCGAGCATCCGTCCAATTTGTTGGATTTGTCCTACATGACCGTAGAGGTTGTCAGTGACTTGTATATAAGCTAATGAAAAAGTCTTAATTCTTGAGCTAGCTTTCGGATTAAGATAACTTTTTTTAATTATTTAAAGTTTTTTTTAGGGCCAAAGGGCCTAACAGTAATTTTGGAGCTTGGGGGAGACTAAAGGGCTTAACAAGTGGTATCAGAGCTAAATTCAAGCCGGGTGTTTGTTTATGCCGATAGTTGTAGTTTCCTTCATGGTTTCCACCTGATGATTTGAAGAGAGTTTGCCAGGTGAGTGCCATCTGATTTGAGAGGAATGTGTTAGACAATGATAGTTTCGGGCCACACCGATGTGTGAAGGGGAGTTGTTGGGTTTGTCTCATATTAATGGTAGAAGTTGTTAGTGACTTGTATATAGGTTAATGAGAAAGCTTTAATTCTTGAGTTAATTTTTGGATTAAGAGAAGCCTATGACACCTATTGTGAGTTTTATTTAATTGTTTAAAGTCCCTTTGAGGGGCCCGAAATGCCCAATAGTAGTTTCGGAGATTGGGTAGGGGCCCAAAGGGCCCAACACAATCACACACACCGCAACATGCACACTCTGCTAACTAGAAGGAGAGAATGAAAATCAAACTGGCACCATAAAACTTGCATGAGCGCATGATATACAATGTCACATTTTACAACTAAACAAATTTTCAATCACTACAACTGAACACAATAAAATGCAAAATAATAATCTAATAAAGGACAACCTTCACGTTTTGGTATGTTAGACACCAAAGTCTTCAACTGATCTCCCCAAATACTTTTTAGATTGAAGTTTTCCTCCCCCTTTCTCTTCTTTCTTCTTTGCTAACAAATTCGTCAAAAAGGGTCGGCTTGATTGACCTTGGTGTTCGGGTGCGGGATCGTCCGCCCCCTCGAATTGGTTCTTATGTGATTCGGGTTTAAAGGTTCAGTGGGATCGAGGTACTCTTGCTGCGCAAAGAGATAGTGCGATGAAAATAGAAAATGTTTGCCCTGATCAGTCTGGAAGGCCTTCAAATTATTTCTAGAGTGTTGATAGGCTAAACCAGGCCGTTCCGGGTTGGTTCAAACCAAACAAATGTTGGATCGGACCAGATGGCGTACGTCAGCTTCCTTTCTTTCTGCGTGCGCCAATCTATGGGTGGTGTACTGTACACCAGATCCAATCCAGGTCGCGGTTTCGTAACTGGTCACGGTTTGGCTTCGCGGACGCAGACTGGAGAGAAGGATTTGGTCTCGGACACTGAGAAAAGCGGATGCGGTTAGCAGTAAACGGGTCCGACAACCCGGCTGCAGCGGCGGTGCAATGGTGGTTTTGGTGGCTCCGGCGGCGGCTTTTCCGGCAGCTGAAGGTGGCAGAGATTGCCCAGAACTGTAGATCACAGACCTATGGGCCTCTTGACGGTGGTTCAACTGTCGGTGGTGGCTCCGGTCGGTCGGTCAGAGGCCGGAAAGTTAGACACTTTTCTGCACTTTTGTGCTACGCTGCTCCGATCGGTCACTTCTCAATTTTTTTCCGGCGACCTCGGTGATGAAATCCGGTGGATCTCCGTTTGGGTTTCTATATCATTCCATCATCTTCACTTGATCACAACGGAAGGGCTGGGAACGACCGGCGCTGGTCGGAAATAATCCAAGAAATCCACTGTTCGCTACTCTGTTTTCTGCTTTTTCGGCCAGCAACTTCCTCGCTTCCCGATGTTTTCTCGGCGACCTCGGCGATGAACTCCGGCGGCATCTCAGCTTGGGTTTGTAGATCACTTCTCCGCCTTCACTCTGAACCTCATGACGGGGCCAGGAGCGACCGGAACTGGTTGGAAAGAATCCAAGAAGTCTGAAACGACGAACAAGGATTCCTTTCCTTGGCGGCTGCAACTAAACTCCAAAACAGCAACCGGGGGAGGGAAGGGAACTTTCCTATGACTCCTTCAGGGCGATGCAGTGGCTCCTTCACGGTGATGAGGAGGGCTCTATCTTCTCTGGCGATCCAACCATAAAGTGGCGGCAAGGAACAGAGCAGCAACTCCAAGCGGGATAGCAGCAACAGACGTCCTCTTCATCCGAGCCCTGCAAAATTATAAACAAACAAAACTTCTTTTGGTTTAAATCTGTTGCAGCGAGGCAGCATTAGCATTGCGGTAACTCCGGCAAAGAGCAGTTTTTGTTGTCGGCTTTGGTCTGGATGATAGCAACTCCTTGCTTCTCCCCTGTTTTTTTATGACAGTCGTGCAGCGGCAACAATTCTTCTGGAATTCTTGGCTCGATGAGGATTTCGGCGAGGCTGCACAACAACAATGGGGCTGGACTCCGGGGATGTGGTGATCCTGGTAGCACTCCACAGCAGCAGTGAACTCCGGCCTTCCACGGCGGCTATGGCAACGGCAAGGTACGAGCGTATTTCCTTGAAACAATTCCAATGAGGCAAGGCTTTAGACCTCCTCTCCTTGGCTAATCAGCAAGATAGTGAGCAGCGACTCCTCGGCGTTGGCAAGATGTTGGACTCCAGCACTCTTGTTCCAGCGATGGCAGACTCCCGCACCGGGGCTTGGGCTCTTCTCATGGCAGCACGTCGGCAACACTTCAAAGCAACACGACTCCTTCACCGGTGGCTCTGGCAAGTGGAAAGTTTGGATCTTGGGCAAGGATTCATGGCCGTGACAGGGGTAGTGATCGGGTGTTGGCGAGGGTCACCGGAGCATCTCCGGTGAGGGGCTCCTCCCTCGGCTTTTCTTCTGTCTGGCAAAATTCTTTTCCTTTAGCGTACGAGCCCCCCTTTGCTTCAGCAATAACACCCGGCTTTTATAGAATTGGGATAACTCCTGAGTGAGAGATTTCCTCCAACGGCTGTAGAACAATGTCTACCTCTTCCTCTGGCAATTCTTTCTCCGACAGTTTTGAAACCGTATGACCAATTCTCTTGTAATATGCAGGAAGTCATCCACGTAAGTGGCTGAGTACTGTCACATAATTGGATAAATATTATCCACATAACCGGATAAATATAAATATTTTTCGGATAAATATGTTCAAACACTTGGTCACTATAGGTTCCTATTAGGTTTTTGAGTTCCTAAGTTTTTAGGTCACACCCGTCAATTTCCTTGACGACCATCAATTATATACATAAAATTTAGTTAATATATAATGGAAGATATAATTTTGTACATGTGGGTCTTTTGAGTTACACCAATCAAATTTCACCGTAGGTTCTTATTGAGTTTTCGAATTCATAGATTTTTCAAATTGTATCATTTGGGTTTCATACACTAATGTGTACACATAACCTATTAAATATATAACACAAGATACAACTTTGTGCCCGTGGATTTTTTGGATTATATAAAGTAAGTTTCACTATAGGTTCTTATTGAAGTTTTAAGTTTCATAAGAGCCACTAATTATGTACATAGAACCTAATTAATATATAATATAATATATAATTTTGTGCATATGGGTTTTTGGGTCTTACTAATTAAACTTCACGGTAGGTCCTGAGTGGGTTTTCTAATTTGGGGGTTTTTCAGGTTGTGCCGGTTGGGTTTCAAAAAGTTACTAATTGTTTAAATATAACCTAGTTAATATATATATATATATATATAAAACTTTATATATGTGGGGTTTTTGGGTTATGCTAACCGGCTTTCAGATTGGGTATTTACCAAGTTTTTTACTCTAATTATGTTTTTTATGTTTTGTTAACCGAATTCCCGAGGATCTTTTTTCTCTATTATATTCTTTAGAAATGATATTAAGTTTTTTACGTCGAGATAGTCAATAAAAGTCCACGGCTTCCAAGTGACCCAATCAAAATAGGGCACAAATAAAATGCAAAGACATAGGATGTGGTTAAAATTTTCCTTCCGATAGAGGGATCCAAAGTAAGTTGACAGACATATTACAAGTAAATTGGAGAACATCTTTATACAAGTGGGAGATGCTTAAGAAAAACCAAAGACCCAAAAAGGTTAGCGTCGAGGGAATTTGTACCATTTCCAGAACCTCTAATAATGAACAATGGATTGAAATTTTATGACTCCATGCAATTGCTGTAGTGACCCACGGATTCGAGTTAGGGTGTTATATTCAGAACCGGATCGGGTCGACCGTATATTTTTCGGGACTGAGTCATGTTTCAGGACAACGTGTGCCAGCCGATGCCGGATCGCGTGTATGAGCTACAGTGGGATCATGCGTACCCAAGTATACGATGATAACGTCATGAACATAGCAGAACAGAATGAGTTATCAAACATATGAGAGTATGCCAGTCATTTTTTATTATTATTATTTTTATATATAGTGGATCGTAGAATTAGTATTAGGCCGTTTACCGCATTAGGACGCGTTCGGGCAGTCTGGGTGGGTTGTTAGTCATAGAGCATATCATTATAATGTTGTGGTGTTGTTTGATTTTACGGGATTTTTTCCCGATTTTTATGAATTTTTAGGATTTAATCTGACTTGGTTATTATACTTGACTCGAGCTGGAGACGAGGTCAAGTAATATTTACAGAGTTTGCCACCACACACACCCTCGACCGTTCCCTTTCTTCTTCCCCAAACCCTCGCCCGCACCGCCCCT